>MU224643.1:944648-972788 GCA_018584345.1 Thuja plicata
CAACAGTCTTCCTTGAATGTTGTCGACCACTCTCCAGCCGCTTCCTTCCCTGACAAGTTAGTTGTGATGCAGAAATATTCATGCAACAAGCTTAATCAAATTAAATCCAGATATTAGAACATATATTTTGATGGTTATATGAAATACTGCACTATATGTATCATATTGGCAAAATATGTCACAAATATCTACCCATGGTTTATCAGTTCTAATTGGACTTTATCACAAGTTTTAACTGGCTAGGTTCACAAATGTCTTGACAAAAACTAGAATAGAGTATTTAAAATTATACAAAATAAAGGCAATAATTTGGCCTCATCACCTTGCAGAGGTGGGATGGTCAAAGAAGGAAGATATATATGAAACCCTTTTCCATTGATGTCAAATGGGGAGAGATACAAGTAGAAAATCCCTATTTCTTTAGGGGGAGTTGTGAAGAGGATATTGAGAAGGATATTGTTTGCGTTGATCAATTTTCTCATATGTTGACATCAATGCCAAAGGGGGATATTGTTGGAATTGGTTCTATGAGAGGTGTTAAAATTCATGTTTTTTCATTGATGTCAACATATATTTGAGTTGAAGTCTCAAACAGACTGGTTATCATTGGTACAGGGAAGACTAACAGAAGTGTACAGACATTGTACGGGCTTTAAGAGAATGTGAACATGTATATTTATAAAGGGATGAGAAGTGATCTTATATCTAAGGTCACTTGGCTTGATCTTATTATTGGCATAAGTTATAGTTGTTTTGGTCAAGACTGGTTACAAAATAGTGACAGAGTTGGTCTCTGAGTTTTGGAGATAACTTGGATGCGAGCACGAGTTATGATTTGCGATCTTAAGGCGTGGTGAGCATGGATTATAGATCTTAGAGTATAATTGATTAATTTTAATTTATTTTTACTTGTGTAAGGTACCATGTATCATGTAAAGGGTCTATATAATTTTGTGTACATTGGGGAAGTCTTAATAGGACAACCTAATTTTTTATTGTAAACTTGTATAAAGAAGAGTTGTTTCTTGGTGAGGTAGTGTGGATGTGGAATGTGAAAGCTGCAAGCTTGTATTTGTGAAGTTTGTTGGATGTAGAGAAGAGCTAGTGATTGTGATGAACTTCATTGGAACTGTTTAAGAAAAGCAAGTTGTTATCAGTCAGTTCACTAGTTATTGTTACTCCTATATCTGCATTTCAGACAGTGAGTCCAGAAGGTGGATTTAGCCTTCACATTTGGGCAGTGAGCCTCTTGTTTCTCCTGACTCCTAACAAGGTATTTCCTTTAACAGGGAATTTATACTATATGTACTAATTAGCTCCTAATAGGGCTAAATATCCTAACAATCATACAACACTTTCAGTATATTATTTGTGGGTGCTAATTCCCACCAATGTTTTTCCATAACAAGGTTTCCTCGACAACAATTGCTTGTGTTATGGTGTTGTACTTAATGTGTTCAAATTTACATTAATTAATTAGTTTATAAAGTTTAAATTTTAATTATTTGGCTCGCAACTGATTCACCCACCCCCCTTAGTTGTGTTGGTGGACTATTATTGTTAACAAAGATGTCATATACAGTTAACACTATTTTGACTCCAACTTTAGGACTGTGAGAAATGGGATAAAGAAGGAGAAGAGGAAACTAGAATCACAATTAATCAGTCATTTGTTACCTTAATGATGATGGAGCATTGTTGGGAAGGAAAATTATCCACCCTAATGTTGTGGGTGTGTTCTTTGGAATTGGTGTCCATTGAGCACCCCTACCATTCTTTCCAATTTTGTTCATCCTATCTGTCAATGTAATTGTTTTCTCCTCGTGTCTATAACTACATACCCTAGCAATACATGACATCATTGTTCTTAACCTAATATTGTAGTTTTATGAGTAGGGGGGACAAAACTAAAAATAGTACACTAAACAATCAATTGTTCTCATCCCTTATTTATGTTTATATAAGAGTTCAAGTTGTCATTAAATAAAGGTGATAATTAGAAATGCGAGAGATATTTTAATTTAATTTCTTACATATCTTGAAAGTTGTAAATGAAAAAAATGAGGATAAAAAAGTACACTCATGTGAGTAAACATTACTCAAAATATATGCAACCATTAGGGACATGAATGATCAAAAATAGAGTCTAGGCATGTACGATCAATATCATTAATTATAAGTGAGGTTATTCAATTGAGGACTGAGACAAATCACATATGACAAACCAAATCATTGATTAGTGGCGAGTAGTATTTTTATTTGTGTTAAAAACCAACGAATTACATTTACATGTTTTGTTCTATGCGGGCCCTTATTATTGAGGCATACTTGAAAATTCATTGAAAATACCACAGTCGTTGTACAATGTATGAGAATGCTTAAAAACATACAATGGATGTTAATCATGAATGATTTTATGTAGAAACCAAAGAATTTTCAGATTGTACGCTTGCTGGGTATGTTCAAAAAGGGGAACATTGGTGCATTGCTGGAAGACATGTCTAAATAATATTATGAACAATAATGTATGCATGCATGTAGATGGCATATTCTATTGTATAGACAAAATTCAAATGTAGGTACACAATCTAGACATAATGAAATAAAATATACTACGTTTTAACAAACTTTATCAAATATGAAAGTATTATAATTACATATATCAAATAGAACCTCAACTATTATAGAAACATACACAATAAAGATAATTCTTTTCTACAAATGCATAAGGAAAAATACTAACAATGTTATATGACAATTATTGATTATATATTAATAGTGAATTATAATGTTAAATCTATTGTTGCATCCTTCACCTATAACATTCTTTCTAACTCTTCCCATTGTAACTTTCACTTGAATTAGTCTCTCCTTGCCTTGCAAAAATATATATGGGGATTTTTGGGTAGTGTTAATGCCACTGTTTGCATTCGTGACATTTGAAGCATTTATTTGTGCTTCCATTGCCAACTGAAACATGTGGTAATAATTCTTGTTAGAAATAATTTCATTGTTTAGGCTAATGTTGTATGAACATTCTTAGGAACTCCCATTATTTAATCACTCTTATTGTTAGGCAATAATATTTTCACTAGAGTTCCAAGATCTACACAGTGTATTTCTTCTTCAACATATTGCAGCTGCAGCAAAATTTCGTGTTCATGTGTGGGGCAAGTCAAATGTCACAAGAATTTGAGAAGTCTTAATTAAAATATTCTCACTCAAATTATTTCCACTTTCCCCCTTTATAATATAATCATTTTCATTTGCATGACATAATTGATATCTTCACTCTTCACCCTGATGGTGATGGGACATTGTTAGCAACTCCAATTCTTTTACCACCCTAATTATTAGGGCATAGTGTCACCATTTTCATTCTTTTCAAGTTTGATAGCTCCTCTTCCTCATAACCATCTTCTTTAGTATCTCGAATCTCTCCCATTCTTTAGCTTCCCAAGGGAGGCTGAACACGCAGAAAAAGAAGAAGACAAACCTCAAATGCCAATTGCGTCAACATAATAATAGACCCTGATGTCATCAGTGCATTCTTGGGAACTATCTTTGAAAGAGTAGTTTCTCCTTTCATTATTTCCAATATCAGCCATCCTATCTCTAATTGCAATTGGTATGTCCTTACTTGTGAAACTACACTTATGTAGGTAACACAATTTACAATTACTGCAATAATAGAATAGCATTATGGTTGTTAATCTAATAACTCTGTTATAAGAACAAAAATATACAAAAGAATTAAAATTTGTCACCGCTTCTCACTATTTATAACAAATTTATCTAGGCGATCACCCTATCAAAGATAGGAGGTCGTCATTAAATAAACTTGACAATTACATATCCTAAATAGAATCTAACTTGATCACATAAATTTCAATGGAAAAAAATCATGCTTCAAAATGTAGAATCATGTCAATCAACATTTCTCGCGACAAAAGTGGAGTTGTTCTTCAAAAATTAGGATATACACAATGACGGTACAATTGTAGGATGAAAAAATAGACTTCAGGTTACAATAAATCAATGTCAGAAATGATAAATAAGATTTGTCAGTTGAGGAATGAGAGAAACAATAAATCACAAATGACTCCAATAATAGAATGAAATTGTCGCCATTTATCTAATGCTCTGTTATAAGAATAGAGAGTGTAGATTTAAGAATACTGTAATCAACAGTATACAGTTGTCACACTTTCTCGCTCTTTATAACAAATTTATGTACGCATCATATCAAAGACAGTAAGTCGTCATTAAACAAACCTGATGATTACATATCTGAAACAAATTCTAATTTGATTGTGTGTATTTCTTGAAAGTGAAAAAGGTAGATAATCACACTTGATAATGTATATTCATATCAATCAACATTACTCAAGTCAAAAGTGCAACTTTTCTTCAAAAAGTGAAATATACGCAACTATGGAAAAGAAACAGGATGAAAAATAGACTTAAGTTATGTACAATTAATGTTGGTTATGATCATGAGATTCATTAATCGAGGGATGGGAGAAATCATAAACCATGAATCAAATCACTAATTGTAGCGTCATTGAACTTTAAAAGAACGCTAACATTGTTGAAATACAATAATTCATTATGTATACAAATGACGTATGATTTGTAGAGTTTGCAAGATTTCATAACTTAATACTAATTTACTGCTTGAATAATGAGAACTTCATAGAGTCGCATTGTCGACGGTTTACGTGACAAAACTTATTTCTTTAAAAGGCACTTGTATTACACCATTTCATCTTTTATAACCTTGTACCCTTAGTAAAATTTAAGATATACACACTACATAATTACTCACATCTTTTTTTTATTGATCAAGTAACACCTCAGAGCCAAAAATGTATTATATTATCATAAGTAAATGCATCAGAATCATTTCATCTTTTATTACCTTGTAATTCAATAACATTTAACATACACATATGTCATAATTACTCACATCTTTTTTTAGTAAATACATTATATTGTAGAGGGTTGAGTGTGTTCAGGGCAACTACTAAATTTATTGAAGGCAAATAAAATGTAAAATTACTCATTAACATAGCTACCCTATCACAAGACCATGAAAAAAGAAATCATTAAACCTTATCCATTTCTCTTTGAATGAAGCCATAAAAATAGAAACTTTCTCCAAAATGCCTTGAATCCCACTAAATCTTGACATAGCTAGACTATTCATTCCCAATATAGAAATATGCCAAAATAGAGAAGAAAACCCTAGAAAGATGACATGGAATTGCAGAGTATGTAGAGCCACCCAGAATGAAAGATCCTCTAGGACCACATTGGTCTGACTTGGCCCAGAAGCATCGTATCCAGTAGCTCCACCCTGACCAACCTTGACATTCCCATCATCCCTACCTTCAATATCTTGTCTATCCTCTACAATTTTGACATCAAAGGGTCCCCCCTCTAATTTATTTTCAAGCCCTTCTTCATGAAGGTACACTTTAATCCAATCCTCATCTTAAATGAACCTCATACCAACAAGATTTTGTAGAAATCATAAGCTTCAAAGAATTCCCAAGCCTGGATTCTAAAAAATATTGATAGGCTCACTAGAAAGGATAGGAAACCTTCTAACTTCTTGGCCCCCTCATCGAACAACAAAGTAATCTTTTAGTAGGAGAATTGTATGATTCTCATCTATGTTGGCCAGCACTAAATTCAACTTGCCCAAAAATGCATTGTTCAATAATTTATGGCATAAAATCCCTATCGAGACCTTAGCACCCTCAAGTAAGATAACTATGGAAAAAATATAGCTATGATGTTTGTGTTGACTCTATATCTATGATCTTCCATGATGCAATTTTGCCCAAAATGTGTTTCACTGCATGCATGATAAGAAAACTAGAGTGATTCAAAATCTCTTTGAGTCGCATGTCTGTAACATCTACCAAAAAGGACATTTGCCCTTTGATGGCAACCACAAAAAATGGCGAATCTATGGGTAGAAGAGATAAAAGAAAAAAAAGCTACTAAAAAGTGGAAACAAGCTTTAAAGGCAAAATGCAAATACAATGAGCATGGTAGAATATAAAGTATTTTGACACTGTCAACCCATAATTTCTTACATCTTACTTTTTGTTCCTATTTTACATACACAATCTAGACATTACAAAATATAATACACAAAATTTGAACAAAAATTTCAATCTAATATACAACTATTAATAATTACATGTATAAAACAAAAGTTAAAATATTGCATAAATATGCAAAATAAAGACAACTTTTTAGTGTGCAAATGAATAAGGAAGGACACTAACAATGTTAAATGACAACTATTCATTACATATTAATGATGAATTACAATATTTCATGGCACATGGTACATCTCTAATAATTGATTGTGAGACTCTTAAAACTAATAAGATTCTCTTTTGTATGCTATAAAAATGAAAATTGATATCAATCATTGCATCACATAATATGAGCCCTCACATTCTTTCCAATTTTGCACATTGTAACTTTGAGAGCAATTAGTCTATACTTGCCTTTAAAATAACATATGTATGCACCTTATTGGGGCAACATCTAGGTGAGTACTCCAATTCATGATATTTGAAGAATTTATCTAAATTTTCATTACCACCTAAACATTCAGTATAAATTCTTGTTGGCAATGTCTTTTTCCTCTACCCCAATGCTGGTGGAGCATTTTTTGGAACTCCCAATCTTTCACCAGTCCTATTGTTATAGAAAAATGTTTTGAGTGGAGCTTCTACATGCACACAATGACTTTCTTGTTTAGCATATTTTTGTAATAAAATAAAACTTGTTGCCCATGTCTGGGGCGAAGTCAATTCGTCAAGCAAGAAGAAGATGAAAGTCGAGTCATCTACTCATCTTTTCAGATTATATGCACTCCATTACAAAGAACTTGAATCTGAGAAAGGAAACCTCTCGAAGATCGTACAAATTTGAGAAACCTTTTTTGAAGGCTTCTCACCTAAATTATTCTAGCACTCTAATTATTTCCATTTCCCCCATTCTGACATAATCATTTGCATGAAAGAATCCATGCTTTTATTCTTCACCTCGATATTGATGGTTCATTCTAAACAACTCCAATCCTTTTATGACAATATATCAAACAATAAAAAGTTGTCACACCTACTTGCTCTTTATAAAAAAGTTATCTAGTTGGTTGTCGTATCAAACAAAGCAATCTATCATTAAACAAAGCCTATAATTACATATCCTAAATACATTCTAATTTGATTGTGTCAAATTAGTTATTATTAGTGGGGGTGTATGCAACAACAAAAAGAATTTTTTTGTGCTATGTGTCATTTACAGAATATCGCAGCAACAGCTGTATTGTTTATTGGTTGAGCAGTGATTGCTCCAATTCCTTATGATCATATTTGTAAGAGCTCTTAGCAACTCTAGGTGTTTGGGTGCAGCCCCAAAGTGTTGTAAGATAGATTTGTAATAAGTAGTTTTTAGATTAGATTGCATTTTCGGATTTGTAGTTTGTTTATTTGTAAAAGTTATTTTCAAAATTTGAAATAGAAAGTGAGAAATAAATCTTGCATGCCCCCCGGCATTTTTTCTTGTCTCCATTTGTTTTAGTATTCCATTGTGCATTCCCAGTGATTGGGAAAATCCGAGGTTGCAAGCTCTTCATGCTCTTCCCTATTTTGGGTATTTTGTTTGTTGTATGGTGTGAGAGCTCCGTATAAATTTGAGCCATTTTGTATTTCTAAGTTGGTATCAAAACCATTTGGCCCTAAATCCCAATGAGTTTGAGCTATTTTTTTCTGGGTATTGAGGTTGTTTGTGTAGGAGACACAGTTGGAGATGAAGAAAAGAGTTTGCAGCAGCCACCATCCTTTAATGGACAAAACTATGGTGTTTGGGAAAACAAGATGAAGACCATTATGGTTTCAAATAATTTATGGGAGCTTGTGGTCAGTGGCTTTGTGGATGTGATTGAACCAGCTCAGTTTTATGACCTCTCAAACAATTAGAATACTCAGTTGAAGGAGTCAAGGAGGAAAGATGCTAAAGCATTAAGTTTGATAGAAGTAGCCTTAATAGTGGCTATATTTCCCATAATAGCAATAGCTAACTATGCCAACGAAGCTTGGGAAATCCTCCAAACAAGTTACAAAGGGACTGATAAAGTTTGTTTGGTGAAGCTCCAAATGCTTCAAAGATATTTTAAGACTCTTCTCACGAAGGATAGTGAGTCGATTTCAAATTTTAGCATAAGAGTCTCTGGTTTGATAAATCATCTGAGAACGAATGGAGAAACCATGAAGAGTAGAGAATAGTGGAGAAAATATTAATAATTTTTCCCCGAAGATTTGATATTATTATGATTTCCATTGAAGAAGAAAAGGACCTCTCAACATTGATTTTAGATGAGTTAAAGGGTTCTCTCCAAGCCCATGAGCAACACCTAAATGGTTCTGCAATGTCTTTCCAAGAGAAATATTTCAAAGCTCAAGCCAATGAAAGAGGCAAGGGAGAGAAAGAAATAGCTTCGGACGAAGCTAAAGAGGCATAGGTCGTGGTAGCTCCGGATAATGAAATGCTGGAGGAGAAAACTCATGACAAGTAGGCAGCTATGAGGGAGCAAGAGACTCTTAGAATAGCTCCAAACAAGGCAAGAAGAACAACAACTCAAATAAGAGCAATGTGGAGTGTTATTACTGCCATAAATTTGGGCATTATGCAAGTGAATGCTGGAAAAAGCAAAGTGATCAGTCAAGGCAAAATGAAAATGTGGTTGATGTGAATGTGGGTGAAGGAAATCAATCCATATCCTTCATCATGTGCAACGTTGGTGAAGAAGGTAGTCCTGAGGTATGATATTTGGACAACGGTTGCAATAACCACATGAGTGGTAATGAAAGTTTATTTTCTTCGTGTATAGTCCTAAAAAGTTAGCACCCATTAATTTGGAAGCTCCAGGACCTATTGGGCTCCATTTTAGTGATCTCCTTGATTTTGGATGTATTTATCCTTGATTTTCCTTCTTATCTATTCATTTTTCCCTGAGCCTCTTAATACTTCTCAAACCCCACAAATTATTCCTTGAAATTTCCCCTTTTAGGTGTCTAGGTCAAACTTGTTTCGACCTATAGAAGCTATAGGTCGAACCACTAGAAAACTATACCTCAGGGGTTGAATTTTGGTGGTTTTCAAGCTTGATGCAAACTATTTTCTTTTTCTCACCCAGTGAGGTCTACCTTCATGAATTTGGACTCTGAAATCACTATAAAAGGAGGCATCTTCCCTTAATTTTTCCATCTATTACATGCCTATAATCCAATCTAGACATATAGATATACATTCAAACAATTGTCTACTTTAAAGAAATCAAGTCCAAGGTACATTCAAGAGATTTTTGATGATTTCTAGCAATCAAGCAAGGATTTGGCTCCAAGATTTGAAGGCTATCTTCCATCCATCCATTTGAAAGGCATTCTTCCATTGATTGTGTGAATTTCTCTCCCATGATGGATTAGTGGAGGAATTCCTGATTGAGAAAAATGATCCATATCCATTCTTCATTCCTCTCCTTCTCAATTCAATCATATCAAGAATACAAACATTTATGATCTATGGTCTAGAAAGTGTAGATCTATTGCATTGGTGAAAACATCCTACATTCATTGAAGCAAGTATACATCTTTGTGGATATAACGGATCTGCATCCATCTACAAAGGTTTGACAAGGAAGGTGAACATTTACATTTATCTTATTTTACATGATTTACTTGTCTCATTTCAAGGTTAATTCCTATGCATGGGATTGACCAAGGCAAGCCCCTTCCCCCCAACAATTTCTCATTTCTCGTGTGCAGGTGTAGATTTGCAGAGTTTCGAATTCAGATTTGAAGATCCAAGGATATACAGTATTAGTTATTGTCTTGAGACCTTCAATTTTATCCCTCATAGGTATAGGTCAAACCTGGCTCGACCTATACCTAGAAATTTGATCTATTCCTATAATTCTGAGATTTTCATAGTCAACAAATTTAGTCTTTTGAGCCCTAGATCTGAGACAATTTCCAGTGCTTGCATAGTCTGACAGGGTTTTTACAGATCTAAAAGTGTTTTCTCTACTAGCCTTCAAGGTGATTTATTCATCATCCTTGTTACTTTATAACACTTACTTTGATATACTAGATCTGATATCTTGTTGTTTATCATTGAATGAGTGTTTTCTTTACGTTTACTTGCATATATATTATATTTCTATCCTCACATCACATTCTTACATAGACGGAAAGAGCCCTAAAATAACCACATCCTTTTAGACTAGATTATGAATTAGCATCCCTTCCTCTACTTGGGTGTGCCAATCAGATTTATTCCAAAGCGGTCACATTTTAGGGTCCCTTTCCAATGTATATGTGTGACTTGGTGGTCTACCATTGATCCCCATTTCACCATATACATTTTGGGGAACCTGACATGAATTGTATTTCCTCTTTTAATAATGGTGTTGGATTTCCTTTTTTTGCTTCATACTTTGTAATTGGGTAGTGAGATACTCATTGGTGATAGATTTCCTTTTTCCATCTTAATCTACTCTATTACATTGTATGCATCTAGTTAGCTCTTTTTTGCATTACATAGCTAGTTTTACTTTGTATGCATCGAGATCATCTCGATTTACATTGATTATTTTCTACATTGTTTCAAATTATATTGCATCTTTCTTTCCTTTCATTCCTTTGTGTATGAGCTTTATCACTTTCATTCCAACCTATAGTATTTTGGTTAGAAGATGTCATAGACTCATGGGTTATTTTCATCCCAAACATCCCTTCTTTCCTAGGAATCCTTATGAAACCAACATGCATCCTAATGATACCAATCCTATCATGGAGAATAAATCTTCTCATTATAAAGATGAAGCATTAAGACATCCTCCCACCCAAGTGGAAAATCTTGCTCATGAATTTGAAAAGTTGGAACATTGGTTGGCTCAAGAGAGTCATAATCCTAAAGCTCTTTCCACTGTAGAAGGTTTAAAGAAACTCATTCATAATGATGAACATGATCTTAACCTCTTGCATGGCATTTCTCATCTTATTAATTCTAATGCTAAACCTCTTAAGGAATATGCTCAAGAATTAGGCTATGTTCCACCTACTACAAGTGTTGAATCTTATTTCCCTATCTCTATTTTCATTCCTAGTATTTCTAATTACGTTCCACCTCCCATAAAAAAATAAATTTAATCTTCCAAACCCACACATGTGAGTCTCCCTAATCCTATTCTTCCTTATATTCCTACGAGTGATCCATGTGTTTCATTTCCTTTATCTATGCCTTCTTATCATAGTGTTCCTTTTTCATATTCAAACCCTATTTCCAAAAATGCTCCTACCATGCTTCATGCTTCTTCCAACATTCCCTCTATTTCACACAGTATTCCTAACATTTTCAATGTTTCTCCTCCTATCATTTCTTCTGTCGTTTCTACCATTAATAGCTTAGCTCAAACTGTGTCTTCTTTGCAACAACAACTTTCTTCTTTGACTCAATCCAAATTCAACATTCCTACATGTGATATTGCTAGTCCTTTGTCAATGGATATTACCTATGTTGTTATCCCACAAAGTATTGAGATTCCTCATCTTGAGACTTATAATGATAAGGTTGATCATGTGACTCATGTTAAAACTTTTCAAACCTTGTGTAGTGATTTATCTCATGACTATAGGTTCATGAAAAAATTGTTTACTAGAACCTTTTGAGATAAAGATTTGCAATGGTATTATTTTTTTGCCTCCTTATTCCATTGATTCCTTCCACAAGCTTGCTAATGTTTTTATTCAACAATTTCATAACAACGTTGGTCCTAAAATTTATTTGACTGATTTGATGCATTCTAAACAAGGTGTTAAATAAAATTTAGTAACTTTATTGGTAGATTTAAGCATTTGCATGCTCAGATTTCTTATCATGTTCCTAATGTTTATATACAGTGTATTTTTATTACTAATTTAAAAAATAAAATTAGAGATAAGATACTCCTTACTGAGTTATCTTCCTCTTCACAATTGTGTGTAGTGCTTCATCATTATCAACTCCAAGTGAGTTAATTTGGGAGAAACACTCCAATGGCTCCTATTTTCATTGATAAGAGTGATGTCGCATTCAAATAGTCTTGCATCCTGTTAGAAAATATCATTCACTATCATTTCTCGCCTGTCCCATTGAGAGTGTGTTAGGGTTTCAACTTGTTTCTTTGTATTCTTTTCTGCTACAAGGATAACTCAAGTGTTGTCTAGCCTAGTTATGTCATGAATCAATAGAGTACAATTTTTCATAGGTTTCTCCCCTATCCAAATGAATTGGTCATGAACTCTGCTAAGCATTATTTTAAACCATTCTTCTTTGTTGAATTCATACATGTCTATCATTTTCATAATGCTCATGTTATCTAGGTGTTTGAACTCATCCTTCATTTTACCATCTGGTCCAATCATGTCCTTCATTTCTCTAAAAATCTCTATGTCTCCCAATGTCTCATATCTGCAATGTATGTATGTCATAGTATCTTCTATGTGTAGGACATCATATGGTATTTGGGAAAAATATCCTTCAGGGTCATCCTCACAAGACTTAAAGGGATGTTTCTTGAATTTATATCTAGGTCCATCCATAGCATGATAAATCAATGGTTCATCCATAACTCTTGCTTGAGTAGATAGTCTAAATACCTTAAACATGCTAAATTTTGAACTTCTTCTTTGATCAATCATGCAATGTGGCTTCTTGGTAGTCTGATACGCTCTAAACTCTACTCTCCTTGGTCACTGCTCTCCAAATGGTGAAGAATTAAGTAACTTTAATATATTTTATTCATTTCTAAGTGGGCAAATGCACTTTACCCAATAAACTCAACTTCGCACAATGTCTTGTCAATAAAAAATATAGCAATCATGAAATATGAATCTTCAGATGTTGTGATCATAGATATAGGTTCCATAATGTCTGCATACACTATAACCAAGCTTGAATGAGCTTAATCCTCAGAATCAGGGGTTGGATATAATCTTGTCTCTTCATCCAATGCTCCCCCTAAGGCCATGCTCAACTATTTAGGTCAATGTAGCAGTGTTATCATCAGGAGAAGGCACAGTAGCATCTATTGTCTCTCCTTGAAACAATACCTCATTAGACTCTTTAACTTTCCATACCTTATTGTTGTTTTTATCTTCTGCTTTCTTGAAACAACTATCAAATTCACTTATGTATTCTGCAAGACTCTTACCAGTATCACTATCATTCTTCTTCGTATCCATAGGAGGTGGTACTCTTCTGTTGTCCACTCTATTATACCTACAAAAATTTGCTATATGCCTTGGATTGTTACATTTGGAGCATAGGTGCCCCCTTAAGAAATCGTCTGAAAAATGCAAATTATAGGTCGATTTATCGACAATGCCGAGACAGATACACAATAATGATTAGATCAAAAAATGGAGGTCAAATGCAAAATATATGAGGCCCAGAGTGCCAAAAGCATCACAACCAGTACAAAATGCAAGGTTTGCACATCCATCTAGGCAACCAAGAGGCTATAAAAGGGCTTGGAGAGGGTTTTGGAGCTCATTTTCACTCTCACATTTAGAAGAATTGTGCTCTAGAGACAGGAGGATGGATCGAGTGCCAGTGGAGAATAAACATAGGGAACGAGTGCATAGCTACCGACAAATGGCTGATGCGGGACCTGAGGTGAGTACATCTGAGGCCCTTAGTGGTTTCTAAGTTTTCACATTTTTTTAGGTGGTCTAACAATCGAAACAGGGTCAAACGGGGCCCGTAGGGGGTCCACACGTGCGACCTATGTAGGTCATGTGCCCACCTGCATAGGTCATGTGCCCACCTACGTAGCAAGCATGGGTGGGATGACCACCTACGCACCCAGCGCAAGTGGTAAGCCAATCTACACAGGTGGTAAGCTAATCTGCACAAATGGTCAGAAGGGTCTACAAATGGATTCTGAGGGTTCCTAACCCACCCTAAAATTCCCTAAACAGGTCAAAAACCTAGGACAAGATCAAAATTAGGTCAAAGTTGGTCAAACTAGGTCGTAGGTTGGTCAACAAGGAACAAAAAGTACATAAAGTTGACCAAAGTTGCATGGTGATCGCAGGAGGAGCTTGCAGTTCCACAGACATGGGAGAGCATACCAGCATGTCTAGACATATGACATCGACTAAGAATTCATGAGAGATAGATCCTAGCCTCTCTAGGACTATATTACATTACTTATATGCTAGAGATTAGGGAAAATTAGGGTTTGATCACAACACTGGAAAAGCGGTGGATCTTGGAGATGAGATCATTCCACCTACCAACTGGGGAGGCTACAGTGGCATTGGGGGATGTATGGAACATCCTTAGGATTCCCATTATTGGGAATTTAGCAGAGTATGACCCCATGAAAAGGAGAATAGTGATACATAGACTGTTCGATAGTAACGACGATGACCTAGATATCTGATACTACGAGATCCAGTGGGAGACGGTCACGAGACAACATGACAGATTGATTGCAGTTATATGTAGGGTGATCACATGTCTTCTAGTGCCTGACATATGAGGTCATGGATTTCCTATCGACTGGGGGAGGGTCCTTGAGCATATGAGCATGGAGGGGATAGTGTTCATGTGGGGTCCATGTATGCTAGTGATGACATACTATTAGCTCCACCAGTTGGCATAGAGGGGAGGATTGTCAATCAGTATTGGGATCACACTACTACAAGTGTGGGCATACGAGCACATAGCTATGTTTCAGCCTATTGCTTAGAGGGTTGTATAGCTAGATATGCCATACGTCTACTATTATTTGGGGTGCTTGCATAGGGGCCAGTGGGATATACATTGCATTTTCGTCATGAGATAGACCTGCTCAGGGATTTTACATGGCGACCATACAGAGATTGCCCCAGATGGGATGATGACATCGAGCACCTACTGTACTACTGACATGATAGAAACCTCATCGGGAGGTTCATCATGGGTCATATGGTCATTGAGATTCAGCTACCAGATAGGGTTCACTGACAGTTTGGAGAGAGGTAGGGAGTACCGACTGGTACAACATTGTTCACTCGGTCGAGGGCCGAGGTCAGGACATGGGGTGTAGTGCTTAGGCCTCAGGTGGCATATGCAGAATTTGAGCAGTTACAGCCCTGACAATGGGGAGTAGGTGAAGATATTACACATGCAGGGAGCACAACTGAGTATGATAGATGGTTCACTGAGCACAGGCCTATTCCTCTAATAGATCTGTAGGAGGCAGTACCAAGAGTGTGGATGCCCAGAGATGAGAGTACTAAGGAGGACGATGAGGATGAGGAGGGTGATGAGGAGGAGTCAAACAAGGATGATGAGGATGATGAGGAGAGAAAGGAGGAGGTTGATGATGTTGATAGGGATCTCAGTGATATGTCAATGTAGATGGATGAGGACAGGGATGATCCACCACATGAGGATGACGTACAGGGTCCTGATGACAGGTTTGAGGATCAAAGACAGCGCATTATAGAGCTTACAAGCTAGATAGACTGATTGACACTTGAGAGAGATACTTATAGAGCTGCATGGGCTACAGATCATGCATCATGGATTGTCAAGCGATCATCATTCACAACATAGATGGACAGGTTGACAGCAGAGAGGGATGCATCTATGGTAGAAGCACAGAGGGTTGAGGAGGAGTCACGCCAATTTATCAGTACCATTAGAGATGTAGGTGTGCATGATATTTCAGGGATGATAGGGGATTCCTGGGAGGAGAATAGGTACTAGTGAGTGATGTATGAGTGAGATGTGCCATGAGATCAGTGGGCACTGAGTTACAGAGCATCGTCCAACAGATCGTACTCTCCTAGGTCACAAAGCAATGGAGGAGTGTTGGGATTGAGGGGGCCACCTAGATCAGGACAAACAGGGCATCAAACAGGGGGAGCCTCATCTTCCAAACAGGATAGGGATCAAGAGGATCGAGAGAGCAGTGGTTGACAAGAGGGTCTCTCTAGCAGAGGGACACTTTTGATAGACATGTGATAGATTATGAGCCTGTGGGCCTCAGTGTATACAGACACCTTGATTTTTGTACTCTGAAACTTCTTTGAGACACATATATATATGCTTTACTTTCCTGTTATATGATGGATGCTTATGTATATGCTTTACTTTCCTATTATATGATGATGCTTATATATTGCTTGTATGTCCTTTGTTACACAATAATATATGTTATGGATGCAAGCAATTATTTTTGTCTTTTTTCTTTTTTGAAATGTATGAATGAAAAATGTAAATGTATTTTTGGAATTTTTGGAATTTATGAATGAATGCAAAATGCACATGTTTTATTATTTTTCCTGTTTATGAATGCATGTATGTAGGATGCACCTATTTTTGAAATACCAGAGTACTAGACTAAGGTGACTACGAGTACTGACTGAAGAATTGTTAGCAGAAAGTGGAGATTAGATGAAGAAATGTTAGTAGGAAAGATGTTAGCTTTCAAAATTGCAATTGTGTTATAAGAGCTTATTTTGATATTGCAAAAGCGGATGCGGCGCATCGTGGCACAAAATCCAGAGTGAAAGTCATCAATATATGATGGATGCTTATGTATATGCTTTACTTTCCTGTTATATGATGATGCTTATATATTGCTTGTATGTCCTTTGTTACACAATAATATATGTTATGGATGCAAGCAATTGTTTTTGTCTTTTTGCTTTTTTGAAAGTATGAATGCAAAATGTAAATGTATTTTTGGAATTTTTGGAATTTATGAATGAATGCAAAATGCACATGTTTTATTATTTTTCCTGTTTATGAATGCATGCATGTAGGATGCACCTATTTTTGAAATACCAGAGTACTAGACCAAGGTGACTACGAGTACTGACTGAAGAATTGTTAGCAGAAAGTGGAGATTAGATGAAGAAATGTTAGTAGGAAAGATGTTAGCTTTCAAAATTGCAATTGTGTTATAAGAGCTTATTTTGATATTGCAAAAGCGGATGCGGCACATCGTGGCACAAAATCCAGAGTGAAAGTCATTATTTTGTGTAAACAAACACGATGCAGAAAGAGGATGATCTTCTCCGTCCTGAAGTATGTAGTAGACATGCCCCAGAATTTCATGAGGTCATCAAACAGGTAGAAAAAGTAAATAAAAAACAACTGGTCATGAACCATCCTGGCTACTCTCATAAGTTCAGATAATATCATCGAGTAGCATAGGAACATGATCAGAAAATAAAAATCAACAAAAGATAAAACACTCACTGAAACAATGTGAGCCAACAGCCATTCTAATATTTTGTTACTTGCAATGAATGTTCGTTGATTGATAGCTTAGATTGCAATTTGACTGAGATTGATAAATTGGACAAATTGATTGATAGTAAAGATTGAAAGATTGAACAGTCCAACCAGATTAATTGTTGACGCACAATGATTTAGATCGCGTTTGTGAGAACATGATTTCATGAAGCACAGAATGATGAATATGTCACTAATGTCTGTAAACATAATGTTCGATTCACAAAAAAAGAGACAATTATGTACAAATTTATTGGATATTTTTGCAATTTTTTAGGTTTTTTGAGATATTTGGATTTTTTTTATGATGTTTTTTTCAAGACTTTTTACAATTTTTAGGATTTTTTCAGCATCATATTTGATTTTTAGCAATTGTTTCAGGACATTATTTGATTTTTTTTGGATTTTTGAACTGCTTATTTGGATTTTCAGGATTTTTTCAGGTCATTAAGATATTTATAATTTGTTATCTCCAATCTGATAGTCAAGGAATCACATGGATAAACCACTTTCAAGGTCTTGCCCCCAGTTCAAATTCAAATTCAAAGACAATCAGTGCCAGGAATCTCTCCCCAGACAGAAGAGAGACTATGTACAAAGGCCAAAGAGACAGACAGACTGGGTATACCAAGGGTAAGACAAAGGAGATTAACCAGTCACAGGACATAAAGGGGCACTAAGGTCGATGCAAATTGAAAGATGTGATTAGGAAAGGACATCAGGATACTAGGTGGAATCATGATAGACATGTGAGCAACAACTTACTACGTGTGGTGCTTGTTTTCCATGTTTTCACCATGGTACTTTCCCAAAGCGCCTGTGTGCCAGGTTTTCACTTGTGGACATGATTTTTCTCTTGATTTCTATTTTTTCATGCCAAGATGCCTGTTTACCAAGTTTTCATCAATGCAGCCATTTTTTCTCTTTTTTGATTTTTTTTGCTTTTCTCACTTTTTGACTTTTTGGCTATTTTTGCAATTTTTTTGTACTTTTTTAAGTGTCATGCATAATAGTTATGGAGGTGCATGTTACTCAGTGCTTCAGGTAATGGTTCTCCCTCTGGTGTTGCAAGCTGATACACTCCAAACCCATATGTTGTTGTGACTATATAAGGGTTGTCCCAATTTGGTTCAAATTTCCCAGCCTTCTCTCTGTGTGGCTGGGTTTTGTAATTTATCTTTAGAACCAAGGCTCCAATCTCAAAATGGCGAGCTTGGAATTTATTTTTGTAACTCTGTTTGAGATGGTTTTGATAGGATTGAAAGTGTACCAAGGCAGTTTGTCTCTTCTCATCAAGCATTTTGGGCTCATGCAATCTAGAAACTTTGTACTGCTCATCATCAACAATACCTTGTAAGGATACTTTCAGTGATGGAATTTCAACCTCGAGAGGTAGTATGGCCTCAGCAACATAGACTAGAGAGTATGGAGTAGCACCAGTGGGGGTGTGAATGCTGGTTATATAAGCCCACAGAGCTGGATTTAGTTGCAGGTACCAATCGCGGCCACCATCATTGATAGTCTTTTGGAGGATCTTAATGATTGTTTTGTTAGATGCCTCTGCTTGGCCATTTTCTTATAGATAATAAATGCTATAAAATCCATGGTGGATTTTGAATTTCTCACAAATCTATGTAACATCTTTGTTCTGGAATGGGCTACCATGATCAGTAATGATGGCTAGTGGAACTCCATAGCGGCAAATGATATAATTCAGGATGAATCTGGAAATTTGCTTGCCGGTGATGTATGTCATAGGGATATCTTCCACCCATTTGGTAAAGTACTCAGTGGCCATGATGATGTACTTGTGGCCATTAGAAGATAGGGGTGTAATCTTCCCTACAAGGTCAAATTCCCATTGAGAAAAGGGCCATGGAGAAACCACTGATTGTAGATCCTGTGTCGGAGCATAATCAAATTGCCATGAATCTGGCACTTGTAACATTTCTTAGAAAATTTATGTGCATCTTGCTCCATGGTGGGCCAATAATATCTTGCTCTGACCAGCTTCTTGGAAAGACTCAAACCATTGAAATGTCCACCACTAATACCAGCATGGACCTCATGTAAAGAATTTTCAGCCTCTCACAAATCAAGGCATCTAAGGAGGGTTTTGTAATAGGCTCTCCTATAGAGGGTATCACCGACGATGAAATAACAGGAGGCTTGACAGATAAGAGCTCAATGTTTGTTCTGGGATAGGATAGGGTGTAAGATCTGGGCATGTAGGTAGTTGTAAACATCTTGGTACCAAGGGAAATCGGGACCAACAATATCACACACGAGCTCAGATTACAGAATGTTAAATGCAGGAAGCAACAACTTCTCAATGATAAATTCACATCTCTCTACATTATTTTCCATGTCGATCATAAATGCAATAGTGTCCATAGAATCTTCCTATTTTTTATGTATACGAGGAAGTTGGAGGGAACTGATTGTGACAAATTTCTCCTTGAGAAAGTCAGCCAACTGTTTGTAAGGTACTAGCTTTTCATCTTTGGTTTCATAGTCATCAGTGACCTGTCGGATAACTAATTGAGAATCACCATACACCTTGAGGTGGTGGACTTTCCATTGAATAGAAAGTTTGAGTCCAGTAACAAGGGCTTCATATTCGGCGATGTTGTTGGTGCATGCAAATGCGATTATGTAAGATTTTGGTATGACATCACCTTGTGGGGTGAAAAACATGATGCCTACCCCCGATCCATGCCTAGTGTGTGAGCCATCAAAATAGAGTTTCCATTCATTAGATTCAGTGAATGCCAAAATGGACTCATCTAGAAATTCTGAAAGCAATAGGTGATCATCTGGAACCGGTGCTTCTACGAGCTAATCTATTGTCATCTGGCCTTTTATTGCTTTTCTGTCTAAATACTCTATGTAAAACTCACTCAAGATCATGACCCATTTGGCTAGGTGACCCGTGAGAGCTTCTTTTCCTAAAAGATACTTTAATGAATCAATCTGAGACACTAGCATGGTTTTCTGGTGTAGCATGTAATGTCTTAACTTTTGTGTTGCAAAAACTACAACAAGACAGGATTGTTCAATGAATGAGTAGTTTAATTCATATCCAACCAATGTTCTGTTGATGTAATAAATAGCTCTTTCTCTTCCTTGTTCATCATGATGTGCAAGAAGAGCACCCAATGCAGTTTATGTAGCAGAGATATACAAGATAAATGGATTTCCAAGAATGGGAGGCATCAAGATTGGGGGATGTAATAGATAATCTTTCAATTGTTGGAATGAGTGCTCACATTTTTCATTCTAATGAAAATTCACACCTTTATGTAGCATATTTTGAAATGACTGGCATTTAGCTATGAGTTGTGCAATAAACTGGCGGATAGACTGTAGTTTCCCTTGTAGACTTCTCGGCTTCCTTAGAGTGTTTGGCAGAGGCATTTCTAAAATGACTTGCACCTTTTCAGGATCCACTTCAATACCTCGTTGAAAGATTATATAGCCTAGGATTTTTCTAGAAACAAGTCCAAAAAAACACTTTTTGGGATTTAAGCGAAGCTTATACCCTTCCATTCTTTCAAATATTTTGGCCAAAATACTCAAATGATCTTTCCTGGTTGTAGATTTGTAGAGGAGGTTATCAACATAATCTTCCATCAAGATGTGCATGAAGTCATGGAAGATTGTGGTCATTTCCCATTGGTAAGTCACTCCGGCGTTCTTGAGGCCAAAGGGCATGACATTCCAACAATAGGTTCCCCAAGGACATGTGAAAGTTGTCTTGGGTTGATCTTTGGGAGCAATCCAAATTTGGTTGTAACCAGAGAATCCATCCATAAGTGACAACATCTCATAGCCTGCAGTCATGTTGAAAATGATGTCGATGTTGGGCAGAGGAAAATCATCTTTAGGGCATGCCTTATTTAGATCATGGAAATTAGTGCATATCTATATGCCCCCAATGTGCTTGCTAATAGGTAATAGATTGGAAATACAGTCTGCATAATCAATAGGTCTAATAAAACCTGCATCCAATAACATCTTCAATTCTTCTTTTACCAGTAGAGATATTTGGGGATGAATTTTTCTTAGCTTTTGTTTGACTGGCTTCACACCTGGCTTCAGAGGGAGGTGGTGAAGAACTAACTCAGGATCTAGGCTAGGAATGTCATCATAGGACCAGGCAAAATTAATCTATCACTCAAGGAAGAATCTGACAAATTTGTCCTTATCTTTGGGTGAGAGTGATGCTTCAAAGTGTATGATCTTGGGATTGTTTGGTGTTCCCAAGTTGATTTCCTTGGTCATTTCAATGAGCAATGTCGACTTCTCCTTTGGAGGGGGTATGTCCAATCTTCCATCCTTGGATGCCTCAAAGAGGTTTTCACCCTCAAATACATCCTTTGTTTTTACTTTTGCATGGTCAACTGGCACCTTTCAATTTTTACCAAATTTCCTATTCTTTTTATTTCTTCTTTTTTTATTTTGTCATTTTCAATTTTGCGACTGGGAGATGGAGTTAACTCCCCAAAATATGTTGTAGCAACAAGGTTAATGGAGAACCCTGCTTTGTGGTTTCCAGATGGCATGCCTTCTTGGAGCTCAAAGAATTCCACTATTTCTTCATCATTTTCAAAGCAATCTAAGCTCGGTGATCCTTTCTCGTCCCGATCAATAAGTTCAAGGTAGACTAGGGGGATGCCATCGTCAGTGGTGCAGATGTTTTCATGGCTAGAGGTAAAGGCAAAGATGTAAATGTTAGTGTCTTTAGAGTCAGAGACTTCATGCACTGAAGGTTCAAGATTGGGATCCCAGAAAATTCTAGCCCAGGGATTAGGACAGGTTATTGGAGGGGGAATTATGTTAACATGTTTGTCTTTGATAGGTGGGTCATCGGCTTTAGGGAAGACATAGTCAAGCTCATAAGAACTAGAGGAATAGGAAATCCATTCACACTCATTGGAATCGGTAGTGTACTCATAACGAGGAACCTTAGATGCATTTTCATTGTTTGAAACCTCCACATTTTCACATGAGGCCATTTTGGCATCCGAAGAGCCAATTCGTAATGGTTTGAATCCAATGCTCAGATGAAGGGGATGACCTTTTGCAGAAATAGGTTCAACAATCCCTTTTTTGTGTACTCTGAGATCACTGTGGCCATCATATCCTTTTTTTTGCATGAGTGTGAACTCGAGCCTGTATCTTTCAACAGGTATTTCAGTGGGCTCTTGTTCTTGTTTCTGTTTGTCTTGGAAAATCCATCTAGATGCAGTCATATACATGTTCTTCATGCAAACCTCCCCACCTAGTGAATGTAGGCGAGGGCATAACTTTTAGAGTGGTCTTGGGTGGTTGTGCTTGCAATAACTTTGGTTTTCCATAAGACTTTGGGGAAAGAGGAAGCTTCCCAATATGAAATGCTTGCACCATGGTATATTCTCCACAACCCTTATATTCAATCTTTATCTTTCCTTTGACCATATTTTCAAGGGTAGTTGCATCAACCTATTTGGAGGAATTGGATGGAGCAGCTTCATTGTTGGTAGGCACCTATTGGGAGGGACCTTCTCTCATATTAGAACAAAATTGGAAAGGGTTAGGATCACCTAGGATGGTGATCTCAGCTCCATTGTGAAAACATTTCAGACATTGATGGTATGTGGAGGGAACCACCTTCATGGCATGGATCCATGGGCGTCCTAAGATCATGTTAAAAAGAAATTCTAGATCTAGGACTTGCAACAATGTTCTTTCAGTAATCGGACCAATTCTAATGGGAAGTATGATTACTCCTTTGGAAAGACATTCAGCGTCATCATATGCCTTTATTGTGATTCTCCTGGAGGGATCAATATCACTCTCATTGTAGCCAAGATCAAGAATGACCTTTAAAGTGCAGATGTTAAGTCCTACTCCACCGTCTATCATGACTTGCCAAATTTTGGCATTATGGACAAACACTTCCAGATGGAGAGGGTCATTATGGCCAAGTCGGTTGTGTGGAACATCATCTTTTGAAAGTGTGACATGCTAGGATGTAGAGAAGTGCCCCATCATGGCTTGAAACTAGTTAGTTTCAATTTTGTTTAGAACAGTGGGCTCTTTCAAAGCTTTGTCAAGGACTTCCTTGTCCCGGGGGGATGTGCGTAGCAGATCAAGAATTGATATCAAGGAAAGGGTCTTACCAAGCTGGTCGACAAGGTTGTAATCTAAAGGTACCTTGGGTTTAGATGGTGCGCCAGGCACATTAATCTTGGTACAATGGGTAGCGACTGCATATTGAGGGTTACTATCCCAGAAGGTCAAAGTGGACACACGTGAATCAGCCTCAGAGAAGCAATTGATGGTATAGTCATGGCCTATCCGAGTATAATTGACATTGTTCTTGGAATTTGAATTCAATGTAGAGGCATTACCATTTTCATGATCCACCAAAGGGTTTATGAAAATAGTATGTTAAGTGTTGGAATATTCCATCGTGGTTTCAACTTCAATCACACCTTGGCCAATGAGGTCTTGGACCTTATGTTTTAACTGATAGCAGGAATTAGTTTTGTGTCTTTTTTTCTGATGATAATCTCAATATTTGTTGTCATCCCACCAAGGGGGTTTAACTATTGGGGGATTGTGGATCTCGAGTAATTGAATATAATTGTTTTGCAATAACTGTTGCAACACCGAGTGTAGAGGTTCACCCAATGGAAAAAACTATCTTCGTGGTCCATCTTTGCTTCTCAGCGGTCGACACTGTCGATTTTGTTGCATGGTATCATTCATTTGTGCTTGAGGTTGTGTTGGAGCTAGCGCTGGAGGCAGTGCTTGATTCATTGTATGCGTATTTGTGACAGTAGGTCCCTTGAGACTCACTTTTTGTTTTGTTGCGTTGACTTTCTATGCATTAACAACGCCATCATTTGTGACATTTTTATTCTGAGACCACAATTTTGGCTTGTCACTTGAAGTGCTCGCATTCTTATTGTCCTTGTTAATTTTTAGTACTCCTTTTTCAATAAGAGCATATTAAATGTCAATTCCTTTTTTCATAAGATTTTGAATGGTGCTTGGGCATTTGATTTTGAGCTCATACATCATTTATGGTACCATATTTTGGATAACAAATCATATTTGTTGTTCTTCTGGCACATCAAAAGGGCATTGACTAACCAAACTCCTCCATCGCAATAGGAAGGTCATAAATGATTCTCCAACCTTTTTTTTGGTTGTGCATAAGTCAGTCAGCATAACCCCACTTGATATCTTGAACCCAAAGTGAGAGATGAATTTTTTGGGTAATTCTTTCCAAGACCTGATATTGCCGGGTAATTTAGAGTACCAATCCATTGCTTGACCCCCAAGGCTTTGAGGAAAGAGTCACATGAGGTATGTGTCATCATTGTGAACCTCAATGCAAGAAGTATAGAATTCCCAAATGTGATCAATTGGATTACCTTTTCCTTTGTACTTTTCAAATTTGGGTACTTCAAAATTCTTTGGAAAAGGAGGCATGTAAATGCTTGAATCAAATGGATTAGGACATAGGTCTTGTTCCGTATAAAGTGTCTCCTTGTCCTTGAATTGTAGATCATTCAGTTGTTTCTGCAAGTGTTGGATTTGTTGAATCATGTCTGCATTCTGCGAAGACTTCACAGCTTTGCCACGTGTATCAAAATAATGTGTCTACTTAGAAGTGATCAAACGTCGACTATATTTAGAGGCCCGATATGATTCTGACGATTCAGATGAGATGTCATGGATCGGCACCACTTTTTGTCTGGCATGTTGTTGAGGATCTTCCACATGTTGCTCATTTATTGGGGAAAGATTATATTGTTGACCTTGTGTCACATAGTATGGTTGAGAAACTTGATGTTGATATCTTGGTTCATACTGTTGTTGTTGAGTTTACACCACATTTTGTTGTTGTTGTGACATATTTTTTTATTGTAAAACATATGGTTGTCACTACGAAATGTATTGTTGTTGAACATGTTTTTGTCATCGTTGTTGAGCATACTGTTGTTGTAAATCATGTTGTTATTGATATACATATTGTTGTTGGAGAGCATGTTGTTGTTTATGTTGAGCATATTGTTTTTGTAGGGCATGTTGTTGTTGTTGTTTTTGTTGCACATATTGTTGGATATGTTGTTGTTGTTGGGGGTGTACTTGTTGCACCTTTGGACCTTGCACATGTTGGGTGACAGGATGAGATTCTTGACCCATTTGCATTGTTGGTTGTTGCATGTTATGATCTTGTGGAAATCCAAGTGGTGCAAGTATACCATCAAGATTTGCAGTCTTATGTTTTGATGGTTGTGCTTGAGACATCATGTTAATTTGTGCTACAAATGGTTGTTGCACTGGTTGTAATACATCCACAAGTGGTGCCTGTTGAGCTGCTTGGGCTTGTTGCACTTGTTGTGTTACATGTGCTTGTTGAGTCACCTTAGGTGGAATTGGTGTGATATCAACGAGGCTCTTCTTCTTTTGATCTTGCAACTGACTTGGTATAGTTGTAGCAGTCACATGAGATACATCAAATGTGGGTACCCTTGGTGGTTCATTGAATGGTCCTTTGGATGTTGTTGCATTTGAAGTACTTCCTAGGAATGTTGTATGTGTTACCAAAGGAGGACCCCTTAGTTTTTTTTCTTCAAAAGGGGGTACATCTAGCATTCCCCAAGGAAATGCGAATGTTTCATTTGATCCTTTGGGAAAGCAGTTCTTAAAATCAATCTTATGTGTTCTTTGAGGACCTTTCTTGGGGACCTTTGTAGCATCCACCGTCTCGGGAGGAGGGAGTGCTACTTCTTATAATAAAGGATTATCCAGTGGTATATACTATTCCTTTGGAGGAATATCAATGGTTAAATCATTTCGTTGTCTTTTTTGTGTTGCCACCATAGTTGACTCATCGAAGGTTTGTTCTCACTTTTCTGTATCCCAAACCACTAAGGCTTGGTTCTCTTCCAAAGTAGATTGTGGGGGATTTTGATATTCCAAGAATAATTGAGGATTTTTCCTTCGTATCGCTTTGATATATCATCTCGGATCTTGAGTCATGAGATACGTTAATGTCTACTGAATCTTTTTATTCTTAACAGCTTCGTCAATCTCCTCTTTAGTTAAATATTTGAAGGAAGAAAATGTTTCATGTGAGTCTCCAAAATCCGAAGAGGGACTTGAGGCACTTCCAGGATCTTGATTATCTGGTGGTGGAGGAGGATGTTGATAAGATCCAAATTCTATGTTTTGCATAGGTTGTTGTTGCAAATAATTGGGTTGGACTTGATTGATTTGACAAGTTTGTTGGTATTCATCCTCAGGTGTAGTGGGGACACTACCTTGTCCAGGTGGCATAGGTACAAAAAATTGGTTCAAAGGTTGGGGGAGGTCCCCACTGAATAGTGCAAAAGTTTGGGGAAGTATTTGAAGGATATCCCATGTTGCATAGATCATTGCTTGGAGTAGGTCCTTGAGGAAATGTGACATGTCTCGGGTCATGAAATGTTTGATGTACTTCTTCCAATGGTTGCATGGTGATTAGGTCAGTTTGATTATGATATGCAACACCTTGTCTTGGATCAAAATGTAATTGTGAGTCTGGTTGTGATGTAAACATAGGTAAATAAGGATCTTGTTTCCTTTTGGATGCTTGAGATCTTGTGGAAACTGGAATGATTACTATATGCAAATGCAAGATTTTTTTGGGATTTTGGAATTTTTGGAAATGCAAACTTTGAAATGCAAGGAGCTTATGCAAATGCAATCTAAGGTTTATGAAACTATGTTTTTTTTTGTTTTTTTGGACTTTGAAAATTAATCGTTTGAAAGTAGACAAACCTAAGAGAAAAACCTCATGATGTTGAATAAGAATCTTGACTTGAAAAAAAGGATTAACGGACAAGGGAAAAGTTTGATAAAAGGGCTTAGGTCAAATCCATCATGAAAAAGGTGGAATATGACCAATTGATAAGGAAGGGGGGTTTGAAATTTTTGGAAAAAAAGGGGACCAATTCAAGATCCTATTTTCAGTGCCATAAAGAAATGCTCTATGATTTGGATACTTTCTAGGATTGTTTGCAAAGTTTTTTTAAGGAGGATCTAAAATGAACTATGTATGCAAGAGGACTATGATTAGGAATTATGCAAAAGGGACTAAAATGAGTATTGTAATGAGGTCTATAATACAAGGGATTTTTTGAAATGAAAATGCAAGGATATTAGGTCATTAATATGCAATATTAAGGCTATCAAGCATGCCAAAAGGTTCCAAGTGAAAAGTTCAAGGTTCCATATGTTTACTCAAAGATAAGGTTTGTTGTGACCATTTGATTGCTTTTGAAGTTAAGCTGGAAAGAGTGTTCTTTAAGAAGAGTGTTTTTAAGATATTGTCATTTTTATTAAGGTTTGAAACACTCACACAAGACACATCATTTAGAATGGTTGTTGTAAAAATGAACAAACACACCACTTCCTAAGGATAGTGTTGGTTGTATTTCCTATTTTTGCTCGTTTTCCTGGTTCCTTTCCTCTGCTCTGTTCTGGTTTTTTCCTACAGATGCCCAGAGCAGGTCCCTATTGGTCTTGTGGAAATTTTATTGTAAGTTATACTTTTGTGTCTTTGTATATTCATCAAAGCTTATTGTCTAGATATGTTGAAGCAGAATACAGTAATAGAATACAGTGTGGTTTTCCCTCTTTCATATTATCTTGTCTCTTTGCATTCTGTTTCTGCTCTAGTGTGTTTCACCTGTAAGGCATTTGAAATGCACCAGCTACAAGGTAGTTTGT
>MU224643.1:977345-994006 GCA_018584345.1 Thuja plicata
AAATGAAGAAGGACCTTATCCAGTCCTTAGCAATTAGGCTTTTCTTGTCTCTAAATCAGTATTAGAAGGCATAGTGTTCAAGTAGTCATTTCAAGCACTGTGATTCATACAAGAAAAATCCCTAACAGATAGCAAGGACAGTATCTGTTGAATCCTCACTTGAACTGAATTTCAGCCGCGCTTACTAATAGCAGACAACCTAGAAGCTTGGAGGCATGGGCTCCTCCTTACAGTGCACTCACTTGTCAGGCACTCCAAGCTTCAAGTCCCAATGGTCATCACTTCCTAATGGATTGTTGTCTCGACTAATAGCCACAAAAGTGTGGGGCATCTTAGTTGGTTTTTGACCTTCCATGCCAACAAATAGAATATTTTTGGATACTATGACATGGTTTTTAGTAAGGGCATCCATTCGGGTGGTTATATGTGCGGCAGATTAGCTCTGTTACGAAGGCCTCCTAGCCTACGAAAGTTATGTTTCATAGGTTTTAACACACCACAAGGGTAAGGAGGGAGATCTTCTTCCTGGTATAACACATTCAACACCCGTTCATTGTGAGATTAATCACAATGACATCTTTTGTATCCCGGTTTGGATGGGCTTGGATTTAGCTAATTACTAGTTGGGCATCCACTCTCACCGGCTCTACTAAAGCACTTGGGAGGTAGCCACACTAAAGGACTTGCATGGATTTCTCTTACACCCAAGGTCCAAGAAGGTGAGGGGAGAGGATACATCCATACATTTCCTTGGAATTACAAACTAAAAGACACTTTCAGACACATGCATGGAATGATTCATTTTAGAGCACCAAGCTGAAGTGTTTGCTAACTACTAAAAACAACATGAAGCTTTCAGAAAACACAAGGTCTTCTACAAACATCCTACATTGAAACTGTTAGTATTTTTTAATGATTCATTCTTCATCCCACGATTGCCAACATGCTGCACAAATCATCAGTAACACAAAAATCTAGTATGCTAAGTGCAGAAATAGATATAGGAATGTAGAAACTCAAAAATGTGAATGAAAAACATTAGATTTACCACCTACGTAGGAACAGGATACCACCTACGCAGCTTCTGACCACCTATGCAGAACCTGCAACCAAGTGCGCAGCTACTAATCAGAGGCCTAAAAAGGGGTGAAAATTTGAAAAATCATAGGTTTTTTCCACATCTAAGCATCCAATACTATCAGAAACACAACTAGGGTTCATTCCTTATTCCATTTAGGATTTATTTGGAAATATTGAAGTTAAATTGAAACCCTAATTAGCTTGAATGTGCATCAAAACGGTTTAGGAACACCTTAAAGAGGAAATCTACATTCGATCCTAAACTAGTTTAAATTCATTTTAGGTACCCAAATCAGATGTGCATGTTCATTTTAGGTCCCTTATCAGCTTAAGAAACTTGATCAAGCATAAAGTGTTCCATTTCAACCCCTAGTTAGGCTAGATTACAAGTTTGATTGAAATTTGAAAAAGCTTGATTGCATGCAACCCTAAACTATGTGAAGTTCATTTTAAGAACCCAAATAAAATGTGAGAGTTCATTTTAGGCTTGAAAATTGAAATGTTAGGTTCATTAACCAAATTAGGTTTCATTAACCAATTGTAGGGTTCATTTGCATATTTTTAGATCCATTTTAACGTTTAATTAGATAAAAAGCAGAAGGGAAAGCATAAAATGCAGAAATGCTTCCTAAACATGTAAATACTGATCCTAAACCCTAAATAGGGATCCCATATGACCAACTACACAACTAGTCATCCAATTGCATAGCTCTGGGCTCCAAGTGCATAGGTCTGGGTTTGAACTACGTAGGACTTAACCACCTGCACAGAAACAGTGACCACCTACGCAGGAACAGTGACCACTTGCACAGATTCAATGACCACCTACGCACCTTCAATGACCACCTGCGCAGATCTCTTCCAAAACCTGCAAAAGATACAAAAACACAAAAATTTGTCAATTAGGCATGTGTCTCGTCGGGTTCACCAAATGTAAGACTAGAAAAAGGCATATTAAGCATATCTAGGAGACCAAAAACCCTAATCAATATGCTACCTATCTAATCTATCATGAAAGCCATTCAAAACAAGAGTTCACAAATATAAAGCATAAAAACTCTAAGAACTCCCTTCAAATGCAGCTCCCATGTCCTCCTTTCTTCTCCATAACCAAATTTAATGTTTCTCTTTGACAATAACACAATTGCATAAAGATTCAAAAATCCAAGTTTGCAAGTGAGAATACTAGGAGAGAGTGATCTAACCTTGAATGAGAAGAATGCATCCCATTTTATAGAAAATGAGAGACAATTAGGTGAGATTACACAAAATCAATGCATAAATGAAGATATTGGTTGGTAGGATGTTAGGAAGAATGATATGGGGGAGATCAAATAAGGAGATATTAAGAATATCCATGAAGCACCTTAATAGGGATGTGAATCCTCAATTAAGGGATATGGCAATTAGGTAGGATTAGCAATCATTAAGTAAATTAATAATTCAATATTCTCAATATTCCTCACAAAATCCATAATTAGATTTATGAAATTATGAAAATCTCATAAATTTAAATTAGCCAATTAAGTAATAAAAATTAATTAATTGTTGAAGACTTAGGGAAAAGGGGATAAATAAAGTCTATTTATTTATTCAATTAGGACATAGGGATAAACTATGGGTTATTCATCCCAAGGGGGAAATTAATGAATTATCGATCGAATTGAAGGTGTTAATGTTGAATTGAAATGATTTTGATAATATTGATAAGTATTAGGATCAATTCCGAGGATTCTAGAATAGTTTAGGAAATCACAAGGCATCGATGAGCTTTGACAATGCGCCCGCGTAATGATGTTTGGAAATGATTGAAAAGTTCCAATGAACTTTGATGGCATTGTAGGATTGAAATAGAAATGGAGAAACATTGATGATCTAGGACAATGCTCCTGAAATGATAATGATCAGAAATAGTATTGACGAACATGGACAACACTATTGAATTGATATTGATAGATTGATAGCGATAACACTGATGAACTTTGACAATGTTATCAAATAGCTGATAAAGGGGATATGAAGCATTGATGATATTGGAAAATTCTCCTAAAATGATGACAAGATTGATCGAATTGAAATAGGGTTTTGATCGGTTTGGAAATTGGGTTAATTAGGCATCAATGATCTTGGACAATGCCCCAGAATGGTTGGAATAAGTCCAAACAATTCTAAAAGTGATTAGGAATAGAATATAATGGGTTTGAATTGATTTAGGAAGGTTTGGAATGGTTTAGGATTGAATAGGATCAGTTTAGGATCAAATAGGATTGGTTTAGGATCGAATAGAATCGGTTTAGGGTTGATTGGAATTGAATAGGAAAATGATCGATTTGATAAAGAGAGTAGAAGTGTTAGTAAATAATTGAAAATTTTGCAATATTCATCGATGAAAGAAACAATGTTGTCATATAATAAAGATCATATGCGCAACATAGAGGAATAATTAGGTCGCAAAACAATGTTTTGATTGTAATGCTAAAAATGTTAAAACACATAGACCAGCAAGCTTGAACCATTTTTAGGTGTCTACAGATACATATTGAATTTCCATGCATTATGATATATATCATCATGTTTGTTGTACTTTGCACACTAACACTATTTTGTAGGAATATGGTCTTCAAGCACCTCCTATTTCATCAATAAATTCTATGTCAAGTGTATTATGCAATCGAGATGATGTTTACATTTATTATAAGATGATGTGTTTGAATGGATCTTGTAGTGCACGTGGTGGTATGAGAAAGTTACGGATATTTCACCATCTAGAGAAAACAAATGAGATTGGAAATACACTAGTTTATTTTGGAAAATACAAGACAATAACTTATGGTCTAGAAGATGGAAAAAAACTTAAGAGGTGTGAGTTAGTGAAAAATGATATATAAGTAGCTGATTTTATGAAGATTTTTCAAGAGAAACTAGTTTACAAGTACATACGTCATTCACATAGAGCTAGGTGGTTGGATGAGCAATTCAAGATATGCAAGGACACTTTCCCCCTTGGTACTATTGTCTCCATTGTTGATTTTTCTGAGAATTATACACTTAAACCTTAGAATGAAGTGCAAGCATTGTATTTCCATTCTATACAAGTGACGATCTTTGTACATATAGCATTATTGCATGCACATGATAGAATAGATGCAGATAGAAAGGTTAAGAGAGTATCACTTCTACATCAGTGATGATCACACACATTCATCAGATTTTGTGCAAGGTTGCTTCAAATTTTTCTATGAGAATTTAAGGGAAAGAGGTATTGACTACAGCCAACACATAATATGGTCAGACAATTGCACCTCATAATTCAAGAATGCAAGGATGTTCTATTGGTTGAGTAGGATGCATGTGACAAGTGACGTTCAACATTTTTTGAATTTCACCGAGGCAGGGCATGGAAAAGGAAAGCATGACGGTGTGGGTGCATGTGTAAAAAGAGATCTTGCCAGAGAGGAATTGAAGTATGAAGGTGGTGCAGAGTTAATAAATGCAGAAACAATTGTACGATGGTGAAACTCTATAATGGTAAAAGGTAATGAAGGTAAGTAAATGGTTAATATATATTTTTGGTTGATAGGTGAGTTTAACATTGAAAACTTTCTATATTGCTGCACACTTACAAGATCAAGTGACATGCTCTCATTTAGAAGTTCAAATGCAACATCACTGGGTATTTATACTAGATTAATGACTGTAAAAGAAGAAAATGGAGATGGATCATAAAGAGATATTTGTGATGATTTGGAAATGGTATTTAGGGGAAGATAAAATTCTCTTCCAAGCCCCAAATTTCACAAAGGAAAGATCCACTTTGATCAAACATAAGAAAATGGTTAATGCACAAATGCATCAATCGATCGGAAATAAGAAGAAAGAAGAAAGTCTTATATTCCCGAATTATGGATAAAGACTATATAATAGATTCTAAATGATTAAGACCTTAATTGAAATGAATGGAAGATAAGTACTAACCTCAAAATATAGCAGATCTGGAAAATTTTGTTTTTTGATGTCTATGTTGAGTTTCAGGAAATTCGGCAACCAGATCTGGAACAGAAACGCAGAGACAGACAAAACCCATAAATCATTTTCTTTTCTAATTCAAGTTGACCTTGACCCAAATGCAAGGGTGCAATTGTACCCCAAACTATCAACCTCCACATGCACTAATCTGATGGAGATTCTATTCGCGGATCCCTAAAGTTGACAGAAAAGGGGATCCAAATATGCTCTTAAATTCATTGTCATATAACTGTACCTGCAAGAAAAATGGTTTTGTTTGTTGGGGGGAGGATTTTTCCTTGTTCAAACCCTGGTTTTGGAATTAACCTTAAAGTATAATTGAAATTACATAAGTAAACAAAGTAAATAAACAAATTCACCTTGCTTGTATATAAACCCTTGTGGAGGATTTGAATCCTTGGATCCACAAGTATGTATTCACCAAATGAATGTAGAATGTAGAATTTAGGATGTAGGATGTCTCAAATCAATTTCTTGTAGATATTCAACACCAATCTTGAATGGATCTTGGAATAGGAAGAGGCTTGCATGGATGTGGATGGATCTTCAACAAGAGGGCTCCATAGAGCTTGAATCCTTCAATGACTACCAATGGATCCCCTTGATGAATTGAATTCTTGAAGGTGCTTGAATGCTTGAATGGATTATTGGCCTACTTCAAGTCTTTCTTCTTAGCTTGTCTTTCACACTTATCCTTCACTTTCTTAGATAGTTTTCAAGTCTTAGATAGTTAGAGAAAATGAGAGGAGAAGGCTTCCTTATATACCAATCTAGGGCACAATCTTCTAGAGAGGCCTACATAGGAGAATTAAATTCCAATTAGACCTATACCATTAGAAGTGGACCTATATTAAATATAATTTCAAGATTCATTGCCTTGAAGACCAAAATAACCAACCTGAAAGTGGGAATTAAATCTTTCTGAAGCCTGACATCTGGAAACCCCAGAAACTTGAAAATTGGATAGTGGGTCAGGGTTGAGGTCAACTTTGACCTAGGTCAGGGTCAAGGTCAACCTTGACCTAGGTCAGGGTTGAGGTTGACCTTGACCTAGAAGGTTGACCTTGACCCTAAGGTTAAGAAACTCAAATCTACAGAACAGGGTGCCAGAAATAGGCCGGAGAGAAGTGGAAAAGGGGGCAAAACAGGGGGAAAATATAGATCCAAGTCAAAGACCCATTCAAGGTGCTTGACATGACCCCAAACCACTTACTCGGAGGGCTAAACCAGTCCAAAATGGAAGTTCTTCCATTTTCTGACTATACATTTAGCCGCCACTTTAACAAGAGTATGGACTCAATGCAAACTCTTGGTAAAGGAGATAATAAATAAAAGATAATCTTATTGAAATCAAAAGGGAAAAAGGAATCCTCAAGCCCCCAAAGACTCAAGTCTTTTTCAACCCCAAGATTAAAATAAGAGAGACATCATGAATCAAATAGAAAAAGGGAGAGGGTGTGATTACCTTGCCCAATGAGAACCTATGTCCCATTGTGAATCACACAAGGATAGAGTGTAACTGGAAATATGGACTTGAACCACCTAGTAAATGTGGCTACTCACTAGTCAACCCATCAAGGTTTTACCCTTAGGAATATTCTATTCCAAAAGAGAAAAGTCAAAATACAGAGAGATCCAGTCTTAAGGACACCTTCTGTCCTTAAGGGATCAAAACATTGTAAATTAAAATTGGAGGGATCAAGAGATCCTATAAGGTAAAATCCTTGTTTTAAGGATTAGTCTCTAATCCATAAACGGAGAAAATTTTTAAGTTTTAAAAATATTTTGAAAGTGTGTGTGTGCAAAAAGGTGAGTAGAGTGTATGCCCCCATGTTAAAGTCATTTCTAACACTTTAAAAGGAGAAATGGCTTTAACAGAAACATACACAACTCCCTTGATTATGTTTTAACTATGAGATACCCCCAAGCAAAGACAAATCAAGGGAAATACCACATAAACATACAGAGAACACAGAAGGGATCTACCTACCGTGGGGTCAGTATGATCATAAGATAATATATATATATATATAGATATGATATTATTGAAAATGAATTGACATCATTCTCCTAAGAAAGTAGAACTACAATCACAATGGAGGAAATAAAATGCAAGAGTTACTAAGAAGAGTCTTTTCGGACCACAACATGGAGACCAAAAAGAATCAGTGCTACCATGTCGCAAGTCCAAGCAGACTACACAAGGAAAAAATTTATGAACAATAGCACATGTACAACATAACATAAAAACAATATATAGAAGAATAGAGATACATATAGAAGAATTATACAATAGGTTCGATTCCTTTATCACCTTGCACCAACAAAGTAACAAGGGTCGTATAAAATAATCTAACAAACATTTAGCAAATACATTATGAGAGAAGCACAATACAACATGCAAACACATAAAAGGCTACCATAGAGGACAAGCCAATCAAGCGCATTGCCTACTCTCTCAATCATGGTTTATATCATTTAGGGAAGGTGGGAAACTCGCAAGGGGAACTATATCCAACACAGTAAGAATAATAGCCAGTTCCAAACAAAAATCCTCTTGAGAATTGTGATGTTCGATACTAGGTGTAATTATTAGTTGTGTGGAAAGCATATGAGGTAAATCACTATCAAGATCAATAGTCTCATATTCATCATTAGCATCAATAGGATCATCAAGAGTATCTTCTTCATCAAGATTAATCAAAATAGAATCTAAGATGAGAATAGAATCATCATAATCATTCATCTTAACATCATTATGAACATTAACTTCCTCCAACACATCAGGCATAGGCTGGTCAAAAGAAGGTAAAGAATTTTGAAGAACAGATGCACGGGCCCTATCATGAGCCTGACGCTTCTTACGATATTCATTGGCAGATTTGTTACATTTTGTCTTGTTTGAAATATGTTGAGAACTAGGAGGAACATCAATTAGTTCCTTCACAGGTTCTATGGGAGGATTAGTAGGACCCTCAGTAGGCTGAAAAGTGATACTTGGAGCTTGATTAATAGAACTAGAATTAATGGATAAAGGAGGTATAGAAGGTGTAGGTAAAATACCATGGTTAAGATCTATCTGAGGCATGCTTAACTCAAGAATCTTGCGATGTTTATAGGATTGATATGAGTGAAAAAGGTTATCAGGTCGAGAAGAACATGAATTAGGTAATGAAGGCCAAAAGAAGTCAAGGGTAGCACAATCCCTAGGCCTAGAATGTTGATATAAACTATGATTAATAGTTTTCACCTCTTCATCATGAATGAAATTAATATAGTTATGGATAGGAGAAGCAACAGCACGCATGGCCATCAACCAAGGAAAACCAAGCTTAACTTGAAATTGATCAAAAGTAGGGACAAATATGAAGGTAATGTCCACAAATTTCAACAGGTAAGGTAATAGAACCAAATAATGGATATAGAAAACCATTACAAGTTTGGATCCACACATCAGATGTATCATAATAATCACATTGTAAGTTCTTCATAGAAATTTTTTCTTCAGTGATTACATTGACTAAGAAAGTAGGATCAATAAGACAAGAACATGTAGGTATCTTAGAAATCCTAGCATAACTATAGAGGGTACCATCAGGAGCTTTAATAGTCTCAGAATCATCAAAGGTGATTGAGAGTTCCCTAGGTATTTTATCCTTAGGTTGTTTTGAAGGTTTAGATTGAGGTTTCAGTTTAGGTTGAGGTGGAACTTGAAGTTGAGGTTGAGATGGAGGAACTTGAATAGGAGGTTGAGATTGAGGCTTGGGTGGAGAGACAGGTTGAGACAAAACAACATGCTCCACATGGTTAACAAGATGATTGAGATCATCCATCTTTGAATCATAAACAATATCGACAATAGATGGCTAAAAAATGGTATTAGTATCATGCGCAGGTAAAGGATTCGTATAGATTTGGAGGTTTTGATTAGGACACACAGATTTGTTCCTAGTACCATCAAAATTATCAACAGATAAATAATTAGAATCAATTAAATCTTGAACCTTATGTTTTAGAGAATAACACTTCTCAGTGTCATGGCCATTCTGACGATGGTATTGACAAAAGGCTTTGGGATCAAAGGATTTTGATGCCATCATAGTAGAAAGAAGAGGTCAAATAGGAGGAAAAGTAATCATATTAGTAGTCAAAATATTTCTCATAATAAAATGTAAATATTCAGAAAGAGGTGTAAACGTACGATTTAAATGAAAAGCAGTGGATGTAGAAGTGGCATTGTGTGATGCAACAACAACTTGATCAATAATTGCATTTTCTTGTTTATTGATTTTGACATAGTTGTTAGGCTTCTGAAACTTGTTGGGATTAGGAGCAGCATCACTCTTATCAACTCGAATAGGAGTCATTGGAGTGTTGCTCTCAAATTTACTCACTTGTAATTGATAATGATGAAGCATTGCACAAAGTTGTTGAAAAGAGGTAAATTTAGTAAGCAGAATCTTATCTCTAATATCCTTTTGCAAATTTGAAATAAATATATGTTGAATATCAATATCAGGAATAGGATAAGAAATCTAAGCATACAAGTGCTTAAATCTACCAATAAATTCAGTCAATTTTTCTTTAGTATTCTGTTTACAATGCATCAAATAATTTAAGGACACTTCAAGACCAATGTTATTTTGGAATTTTTGAATAAAGATATTAGCAAGTTTTGGAAAATAATTGATAGAATAAGGATGCAAGGAACAATACCATTGCAAGGCCTTATCATGAAAGGTTCTAGAAAACAACTTGGCTAAAATCCTATGGTCATGAGCATAGTCACTACAAAGGATTTGAAATGTTTTAACATGAGTGACAGGATCTCCCTTACCATTGTAATTCTCAAGATGAGGCATATCAGCTTGCTGAGGGACAGGAGCACGAATAATGTCTAGGTATAAAGGGCTACCCATGTCACATATAGTAATACTAAACTTGGATTGAGTTAAGGTTGCAAGTTGTTGTAAAGAGGACACAGTTTGAGACAGATTAATTATGGTACAATCATTAGAAGAAATAGGAGGCATAGAAACATTAGGAATACTAGGAAAACTGTAGGAAGCACCGGGAATAGAAGACACAACCGGTGGAACACTTGGAACCACAGTTGGAAGAGGAAGATTTGAAGTTAGAGGATTGGAAAATGTAAGAGATGTAGTCACTAAAGGAGGATTATAAGTAGGATTTCTAGGTAAAGGAATCGAAGAAGGTTCCACACTAGTGACAGGAGGAGTAAATCCTAAATCTTGAGCTTCTTGACCTAAAGGTTTAAAATTTAAATGTACAAGATGAGTAATACCACGCAAGAGATTAACACCTTGATCACTATCATGAAGGACTTTCATAAGAGCCCCAATAGCTTGAATAGAATCTTGATTATGGTTTTCTTGAATAAGCCAATTTCCCATTTTATCAAGTTCAGTTCACATTTTTTGGACTTGTTTAGGAGGAACTCTTAAAGCATCATCCTCATCATGAGATGAGTGAGAAGAGTTATGCTCTGTAGAAGTTTTGCAATCATGAGTGATCAAATTATCATTTGGGGTCCTAAGGAAAGGAGAGGAAGACTCAAGATCAAAGGAACCCATAAGTCTGCAACTTCTTCTAACTGGAATATATATGTAGGACTAGAGGTAGTAAAGATCATACACCAATGCACTGTAAATAAACTAAAATCAGAAAATGTAAATGCAAGAACATAAAAGAAGGCTAATCTAATATGCATGCAAGATCTAACATGAAATGTAAATCTAACACCAAAAAGAAAGAGTTGTCTATCGCGAGTTCACCAAAATGTAAGAGAAGAAAATGGAGATGGATCTTAAAGAGATATGTGTGATGATTTGAAAATGGTATTGAGGGGAAGATAAAATTCTCTTCCAAGCCCCAAATTTCACAAATGAAAGATCCACTTTGATCAAACATAAGAAAATGGTTAATGCACAAATACATCATTCGATCGGAAATAAGAAGAAAGAAGAAAGCCTTATGTTCCCAAATTATGGATAAAGAGTATATAATAGATTATAATTGATTAAAACCTTAATTGAAATGAATGGAAGATAATTACTAACCTCAAAATATAATAGATCTGGAAAATTCTATTTTTTGATGTGTGTGTTGAGTTTCAAGAAATTCTACAACCGGATCTAGAATAGAAACACAGAGACGGACAAAACCCATAAATATTTTTTCTTTTCTAAGTCAGGTTGACCTTGACCTAAATGCGGGGGTGCAATTGTACCCCAAAATATCGACCTCGACCTGCACTACTCCGACAAAAATTTTGTTCATGGATCCCAAAAGTTGGCTGAAAAGGGTATCCAAATCTGCTCTTAAATTTGTTGTCTTGAACCTATACCTGCAAGAAAAATGATTTTTTTTCTAGGGGGAAGGGGTTTGCCTTGGTTAAACCCTAGTTTTGGAATTATCCTTAAAGTAAAATTGAAATTGCATAAGTAAACAAAGTAAATAAACAAATTCACCTTGCTTGTATAGAAACCCTTGTGGAGGATTTGAATCCTTGGATCCACAAGTATGTATGCACCAAATGAATGTAGAATGTAGAATTTAGCATGTAGGATTTCTCAAATCAATTTCTTTTAGATCTTCACTACCAATATTGAATGGATCTTTGAATAGGAAGAGGCTTGCATGGATGTGGATGGAGGAATCTTCAACAAGAGGGCTCCATAGAGCTTGGATCCTTTAATGGCTACCAATGGATCTCCTTGATAAATTGAATTCTTGAATGCATTATTGGCTTGCTTTAATTATATCTTCTTATCTTGTCTTTCACGCTTATCCTTCACTTGCTTAGATAGTTTTCAAGTCTTAGATAGTTAGAGAAAATGAGAGGAGAAGGCTTCCTTGTATAACAATCTAGGGCACAATCCTCTAGAGAGGCCTACATAGGAGAATCAAATTCCAATTAGACCTATACCCTTAGAAGTGGACCTATTTTAAATATAATTTCAAGATTCATTGCCTCAAATACCAAAACAACCGACCCGGAAGAGGGAATTAAATCTCTCTGAAACCTAACATCTGGAAACCTCAAAAACTTGAAAATTTGACCCTGGGTCAGGGTTAAGGTTGACTCTGACCTAGGTCAGGGTTGAGGTTGAATTTGACCTAGGTCAGGGTCAAGTTTGACCTTGACCTAGAAGGTTGACCTTGACCTTGAGGTCAAGAAACTCAAATCTACAGATCAGGGTGCCAGAAACATGCTGGAGAGAAGTGGAAAAGAGGGAAAAATATGGGGAAAATTGAGATCCAATTCAAAGACCCATTCAAGGCACTTGACATGACCTGAAACCCCTTACTCTGAGGGATAAACTAGTCCAAAATGGAAGTACTTCCATTTTCTGACTATACAATGACATGTTTTTTCTTATCTTGTATGAATTTTGCATGGGAGGAATGCAAATAAAAAGAGTGGGTTGATGAATGGTCTTATAGATCTTTGCAACCACTTGATACATATCAACTTCCTCAAGCACTATAGTTGAGCCATTTTGAAGCATCAATAGATTATGATCACATATCTGACCTAGTTGAACCAGGTAATTTCTCAATTTATTCTTCATTTTGAAATCATTTTATTAGGTGGTTAAGTGTTTAGAGTGTTAACTTATCCCTCTATAAATTGTAGGTCATGTATATGTAGTTGTTGCAGATGAGAACAATGAGGAAGGGACTGATTACATTTTTTGTCTTTGTATTGAGGGAAAAAAGAAATTGACAACTACAGTCAATTATGGAGAGGGTATTGAGTACCCAATAGGATTTGTTGTTGTGATAGGGACATGGATTAGAAGGTACGCTATCAAAATATAATGTGTTCTTGTTTGAGGAATTTGAGACCTCTTACCATCATTCTATTACACTTTATATGTTTAATTTTGTATTAATTTATGCTTCTATAAAATGCAGGTACCCTATCCAAAAATCCAACAAGTGGTTGTTTGAGGACTATGAGAAACATAGACATATTTTGCATTACTCGAACCTTCTTGTTGCAACAAATATTGAATTGATAAAGTATATAGGTAGACCTCGTAAGAATAATTTATGGAAAAAATTTTAATCTGAACGTGAGGCAATACATGACACAATAAGGATTAGAGCTGACCCAGAAGGTTTGCTCAATTGGTTTTGGGCCATCATGAAGAATCATTCTACAAAATGGTAGAATTATTTTGACAATTTTGTATATAAATTTTGCGAGACAATCTAACTTCACTTTTTGTAAATATAAATGACTATGAAGTGGTCTACATGCATATTTGGAGACCACATTTTGTATATTGAAAGAAGATCAAATTATATATAAAAGTGGCCATGGGTTGATTTTTATATACCAAGGGTCCACATTTTGTATAGTTTACTGTGTACCATTTAACTAAGACGATATGAGTGAATTATGATTCATTACAATTATAACAATGGCTCATGCAGTGGATATCTCATGTTTCTCTAAATTATAATAATGGTTCATGTGTAGTATTTATGTATGTATGTTCATTTTCATATTATGTATGTATCTTTGTCATGCTCTCTCTCTCTCTCTCTCTCTCTTCCAAAGAAACTACCTTTAAAATATTCTATCAAACCAAAGTAACAGGAATAATCTACAATTAAAATTATGGTGTTATATGTTATGGTTTGTGGACGTTTGAATTGTTTTACTTCTATTGCTGCCCAATTTGGCTTAGTGTACCTTGGGAACACTTCGGTTTGACTTGCACCGTAAAATTTTTGATGGTTTGCAAAAAAAAAAAGGTCACCCTAGTGTTTACCCGGCCAACTAGAGCTAATGGACCTGATGGTTTGAAAGATGCACCATTGAGCAACTTTCAACTGAGCAACAATGCAACTTTTTGTACCAACCAAGATCGGGTCGCCAAATGGAATCCGAGTGGAATCTTCCAAAAATGAGCCATGTGCTTGTAGGCCTTCCCAACATGGTCCTTGTGCACTTCAAAAATCTCTAATATCTCTCACGAGGTCTAAGATATGGCTCTCCAAAAATTACTTCCCAATTTGGCTTAGTGTACCTTGGGAACACTTTGGTCTAACTTGCATCGAAATGTTCTTGATGGTTTGCAAGATAAATAAGGTCTCCCCTAGCTTTTACCTGGCCAACTAGATTTGATGGATTTGGTGGTTTGGTCCCACGATGAACGGTTTGAAAGATGCACCATTGAGCAACTTTCAACTAAGCAACAATGCAACTTTTTGCACCAACCAAGATTGGGTCGCCAAATGGAATTTGAGTGGAATATCCCATAACTGAGCCACATGCTTGTAGGCCTTCCCAACATGGTCCTTGTTCACTTCACATATCTTTGATATCTCACACGAGGTCCGAGATATGGCTCTCCAAAAATTGCTGCCCAATTTGGCTTAGTGCACCTTGGGAACACTTTGGTCCGACTTGCGCTGGAATGTTCATGATGGTTCTCAAGTGAAATAAGGTCTCCCCTAGCATTTACTTGGACAACTAGAGTTGATGGAGCTGACGGTTTGGTCCCGCGATGAACGGTTTGAAATATGCACCATTGAGAAACTTTCAACTGAGCAACAATGCAACTTTTTACACCAACCGAGATCGGGTTGCCAAATGGAATCCGAGTGGAATCTCCCAAAACTGAGGCACCTTCTTGTAGGCCTTCCCAACATGGTCCTTGTGCACTTCACAGATCTCTGATATCTCTCACGAGGTCCAAGATATGGCTCTCCAAAATCACTGCCCAATTTGGCTTAGTGCACCTTGGGAACACTTTGGTCCGACTTGCGTCAGAATGTTCTTGATGGTTCCCAAGAAAAATAAGGTCTCCCTAGTATTTACCTAGCCAACTGGAGCTGATGGATCTGACGGTTTGGTCCCTCGACGAACAATTTGAAAGATGCACCATTGAGCAACTTTCAACTGAGCAATAATGCAACTTTTTGCACCAACTGAGATTGGGTCACCAAATGGAATCTGAGTGGAATATACCAAAACTGAGCCACATTCTTGTATGCCTTCCCAACATGGTCCTTGTGCACTTCACAGATCTCTGATATCTCTCACGAGGTCTGAGATATGGCTCTCCAAAAATTTCTGCCCAATTTGGCTTAGTGCACCTCGGGAACACTTTGGTCCGACTTGCGCCAAAATGTTCTTGATGGTTTAAAAGAAAAATAAGGTCTCCCCTAGCATTTACCCATCCAACTAGAGCTGATGGAGATAACAATTTGGCCCCACAATGAACGGTTTGAAAGATACACTATTGAGCAACTTTCAACTGAGCAATATTGCAATTTTTGCACCAACTGAGATCGGGTCACCAAATGGAATCAGAGTGGAATCTCCTATAACTAAGCCATGTGCTTGTAGGCCTTCCCAAAATGGTCCTTGTGCACTTCAAAATCTCTGATATCTCTTACGAGGTCTGAGATATGGCTCTCCAAAAATTGCTACCCAATTTGGCTTAGTGCACCTTGGGAACACTTCGGTCTAACTTGCACCGGAATGTTCTTGATGGTTTGCAAGCGAAAAAAGGTCCCCCTTAGCATTCACCTGACCAACTAGAGCTGATGGAGCTAACAGTTTGATCCCATGATGAACGGTTTGCAACAACAATAATGAAAAAGTCGCATAGCAACTTTTAAAAGTTGTTTGACAACATTTGTGCAACTTTTGAAAATGTTGCAAAATGTTGCTATTAGGACCTCTCGACCTATTGAAAGGACTTAGAAGACCCTTAGATCCTATATTAGGAACTTTATTAGACAAAAAACATCAAACCTACTTATCTTATCATAGTTCATGAGTCTAATTAACCTTAGGTTTATAAAGACACCTTAGATGGATTGAATTTACAATGAGACCAATCTAATCAAAATGAATGGTTGATCTCTAGGATATAACCATGATTACAAATATGTGAAGATGAACCCATGAAGACTCCTATCATGCCTGGTGTTTCTTGGGTTCCCTACACCAAAGACCCCTATAACTTCCCAGGTGTACCCAAGGAACATTATATGTTTGAAGTTACTCAAGGGGCTCAAAATCGCATAAAACATCCCTACATCCACTGTCCAAGAACAAAAACCAAACTCTCATACTCTGTATTTCAATCACAAAAAACATAAATTCACTTAAGTCATGGAGTTCATACATATAGAGCATGAAAGATACACCTAAATACAATGTAGCACATCAGGCATTAATTCACTTAAATCATAAAATTGCTTATGTCCTGGAGCAAACATGTAGTACATACATTGTGAAGCATAGACATGAATTCACTTAAGTCATTCACGTAGGTCATACACATGAATGATCCTTCATAATTATAAAAATTCCTTATACAAGCTCATTTATTACCTTACTAATTCATTTTGATGGCATCTTCATAGTCATATCTCTAACCAATCTTCTTCTTATTCTTCTTGTTATATGGGATACACTAGTTGTAACTCCATGAATATTGTTGAACTCTTTTGGTAGATTTTAAACAACCATTTGACATGTATGGACTCAATTTCACATGATT
>MU224643.1:998430-1010055 GCA_018584345.1 Thuja plicata
TTTTGATGAGGAATGAAAGCAATGTCTCAATGTCAATTGAAGTTGAAACAGAAATAGAATTGCATTAGATTAAGTAATAAAATGTATTGCTTGATAATGGTAAATGAATTCATTAAGGGAACCTTAATGAATGTACTTGTAAATGGTAATGGTGATAAGTTAGAATGTTAGAAAAAAAAAATTGTTAGTTGTAATTTTAGGTCATAGAATTGATTCCTTATGGGTTCCCTAGCGGGGACATTACACTTTATCATATATCACCTCTCATATTGTTGGAACCTACTCTCAAACACTTCAAACTTCAAGTATGAATAGGTTGAATCAAACTAAAATTATGAATCATATAAATGAAGTACACACACAAGTATATTAATTTAGAGAAACACACATGCATATATGCTAGTCATGTGAAACAAGAATACACTTAAGGCATAAACATCTAACCAACAAATTCAAGGATCAAATTTGAAGTTTCATATATAAAAAATGAACAATAATAGCGTACATATCAATACATGGCGTACATGCCAAATCCATAATAGAGTTACAAAAAAGTGACATCAACTATGTCCAGGTCGATATATACAATGTACAAATGTCACACACACACACACACACACACACACATATATACAAAATTTGGTCATTCAATGACCACAACTAGATCTATACAATGTCTCGATATATCTATGATTGTGGTGGATTATCAAAATTGAGCTTCTTCACAGCAGCACTTGGGTCACTAAGTCTTTGCACAAGAACAATTCAAATGCTAAGCCATATATCTTATCTCAAAATAATATCAAAATAAATAAATATTACGTTGTAATGTGTTGATAATTGAATTATTGATTACCTCATCTCTTTCTCCTATGCTTGGGTTGAATGATAAATGAAATGGGCTTCATCATGGGTGAGAGGGACTCCTAAAAAAATGGCGACGTAGAGGAAGGACGGGCAATGGTGAAGGGTCCTATAACAGGAAAAATAAATAATATAAAATACGTGTTATAAACAAGAAATAATATAAAATATAAAATACATGGACTAAAAAGAAAATGCATACCACAACATGAGTTGGAACTCATGTGCTGGAGGGAGCCAAAACCATTGATGAATCAGTTTGGACCTTTTCTTGTATGGTAAAATGGAAAAGAGGTTATAGTCAAGAAATACTACATAATGTGAAAAATGTATACACTAGCTAATACAAATGCATACCGAAGCCTCAGCTGGATCTCCTATGCTTGGGTTGAATGATAAAATAAATGGGCCCAATCGTGGGTGAGAGGGACTCCTAGAAAAATGGCAAGGTAGAGGAAGGACGGGCAGTGGAGAAGGGTCCTATAATAGAAAAAAGAAATAATACAAAATACATGTTATAAACAAGAAATACTAAAAAATTAAAAATGCATGGACTAAAAAGAAAAGGCATACCATAGCTGGATCTCCTATACTAGGAAAGGGATCCCTAGGAAGTGGAGTAGGGTTCGCCTCATCTAAGGAAGCTATGACCAATTCCTGTATGAAAAGTCATAGCAAATGACATATTAATAGAGGAACATGATTTCTAAAATATTTTGAACAAACAAGAATGCCATTGAAAGTAAATATGAAAACATGTTACCTCCTCCCTCTCCTAAACATCAGCAGTGTCTTAGGCATTCATTAGTTCAGTGAAACCCAATTGATTCTACATGTATACAATAAACAAGTCAAGTACATTCATCAATATAGAATACATTGAAATGTTCATAATACATTTCAACAAATATACTTAAATTGGACTTAATTACCTTTTTTGTTTCAATGTCCCCAATGATTTCTTCTTCTTTCCTAATGACCTTGACTTGGTGGGGTAGGATAACAAAAAAAAAATTAACATAAGACAAATAATATGATACTGCATTGGCTCAATTAAAACTATAAACAAGAGGTGTGCAAAATATGATACCACATAGCTTTGTAAGCCAAAGTCAATGGAAGAAAGGGTAACATCATCAATCTCAAAAATTTGAGCCCCTGACAAGCCCTATAAAACACCAAATAAATATATAATCAATAGTTTACAATGAAGATTATGATTCACTTTAATTCCACAAATGCTTATGCTCCATAAATCTATTATCACAAGTTTATAAACAAATTTTACGAACCATTATTACAATATACAAATTTTCTCTTCTTTCACACACAATACTATTCTTTAACAAATTTGTAGTCACAGTTAGAGAAGGATGGTCCAAATTATAATCATGGAGGTCAGAGACCTTAGGACCACTTTTGCAGCAGGTAATTTAGGACTGTTGTAGCTTGGTAGTGAGTATGTTTTAGTGTGTTTATCCTTAGCATGGGGGCATTTGGAGTGTTTTTAGGTTGAGAGTAGGTGGTATGGGCAGTGATGAAAATATTTGGGGTGCTTAAGAACCTAGGGTGTAGATGGGTTCTTGTCTATGGTTAAGATATAGACTAGTATATGGGGACTGTCCTAGTATGTCACTGTCTTAATTATGATTTTGAACAATAAATAAGAGTAAAAGAACGATGGTTGGATGTTCCAGATGATGTTCAAGGTTGATTCAGAAGCCAGTAAGTGATTGGTTGGGGTATGATTCTATGTATGAGTTCAGCATTGGTTGAATTGAGTACAAGGAAGTGAACTTGTTCAAAAGTATAATGTCTAGGTTACCAAAATTCATGGATCTTTGTTGAAGCCTTTGCGTTCAACCTAATTCCTTGATGGAGTACCATCCTTTTATGAATTCCTTGAGTTGAATTACATTAGAACAAATTCTTTGACCATAAAGCAATAGAAAACAAACATACACTAATTCTTTGACCACACTAAGTTACCACCATACAAATTATTAAGATATGATATTTTGAAAACAACATACTATTCTATTTTATGAATATTTATAAAACATTACCTCAAGTGTTTGAGCTACCCGTCCACGTCTACTAGAATGAGAACTCCTTGGTGTGCTCGTACCACCAGCTACACCCTGCAATGCATATTATTCATATATCAATTTAGATTCTTCTATACGTAAAAATTTATTTACTTTTAATAGATTTAGGTAATTAATTAAAATAACATGTCAAAACACAAATTTAAACAAACCTGTGTCGGCTCTGTACCATACACCATTGACAACAGATCATACATGAGGGCCATATCCTCAGTAGTGGATTCCTAACATCTTCTCCCACAATGTACACATGAATGGGATTTTAAACCATCCACACTTGCCTGACTATCTACCCCATCACATATACCACTACAACTGATGCAGATATGCTCAATGGGATGGGATGACCCTACAACTATATCTGATGATAATGGAGCTGTCATGGGATGAGATGAACCTAATGGTGCATCTGATGATGATGGAGATGGTGTGGGATGGTATGATCCTAATTGTGCATTTGTTGAAGATGGAGGTGGCATAGGCACTGATCCATCCTCTCCTCCAACTAACTGACTGCCATGCTGGATAATGACATCAGTCAATGATGCAGCTGCATGAAGAGTTTGTATATCCATAGATTCCTTCACCATAGTTGAGACCACAACATGTATGAGGGTTTTTCTCATAGTATGCCTCCTCTCTTATGGTTGGGTAATCCTATGTGCCCCAGGTCTATCCTGCGCAGAGCCTCTCCCTCTACCCTGGATCTCATGAAAGTCAAAGTAATTTGGCTTCTCACCGAGGATAAACTCACAGTATAGCTTCCTCAAAAAACATAAAGGCACCTCATTATTATTACAAGGTGGTTGGTCAAATACCATGTACCACCTATCCTAAAAGGCTGATTTCATCCCCCTATGAGCACACCAATGTATAGGAAACCATTTTGTATTATCTTCCAGGGAATTACTAGTATTAGGATTGGTAAAAAGGGCACATATGTCACATTTTTGTATGCCTTTTCTTTTCACATCCTCATATGATAAACCATCAGCATAATATGTACGACACCTCTCCCTCCATGAGCCCCATTTTTTCACCTCTTGAGACACCTCACTTGCACTATTGGACATTTTTTTCTAGTGTTGCGGCAAGGGTAGAGTGATGTTGAAGACCAGAAGCCTTCAACCTATTGACTAATATATTTATTTGTGCACTATTTTGGTTAAGGCGTTGCACAAGGTCCTCATGTGTTGCATTTACATGATCTAATGGCACATGTGGAGGGTCTACGGGTAGCAGTGGTTGTGGACAAGGAGAATTTTGAGGAGGGTTTACGGGTGGGGATGGTGGTGGACGAGGAGAATTTTGAGGAGGGTTTACAGGGGGTGGTCTTTCATTTATTTTTCCTCTTCTTGGGTTGTTTGATGAATCTAATATGAAATTAATAAAAGAAAACAAAAAATCAATATCATAACCTAATTTGATTACAAATGCAAAATAAAAAAACAATAAAACATACCTTTGTTATGGGACGCCATTGCTTGACAATGTGAAAATTGTTGAAGAAATGTTGCTTTCTTCAAAGCACGATCAGGTTCTGATGTGTTTTTTCCCTCCACTCTGTTGCTCTGTGGTTTAGGCGTTAGAAATGGCCTAAGCCGCAGGCTGTCAAAAATATAATATGTTTCTCGGAACCCGGTCGGGTTATGAGAAACATCTCGGAACCCGATCGAGTTCTGAGAAAGATAGAATTTTTTTAATATGATTGTTTAGGCTTGGTTACCAAGCCTAGTACAATTTCAAAATTTCAATAACCCGATCGGGTTATATGAAATTTCATTTTTTTTAAAATATGTGTCCACTTTTTTGGGTCACAACTTGGTGCACATACCCACTTAATATTTAATTTTTGAAAATCATTATCTGCTTATGCTTTTGTTCTTAAATAATATTTCCATTGTTTTGATGTTCATTCACCATTATGAGTTTCTTCATATACTCACTATCTATGTTTTCATGAGTCTTTACTGCTACTGCCTTCATTGCACTTGTCTACAGTAATATTGCCTTGATTTACAATGAGATTCTATGGATGTCCACCTAATTTACCTCTCCTCTGTTCAATGCATTGTAAGGTCATTGTTCTTCTGGACCATAGTTGTCATTAATGACAATCCAATATACATTGTAACAATCTCCCCCTTTGTAATTGATTAAAATACTTGTGGAATCTCCACAATATCATATATATTTCCCCCTTTGACATCAAGGACAAAGGGTTTCCTCAAAAAAACTATATAAACTCTATGTTCTCTTATATTTCTTCCCTTGAGACTAATATTTGGTTGTTATATCAAGTTATTATGAGGTGTATTTGAAAGGTGACAAGTATGATAAACTGAAATATGTAGGAAACATTGTTTAAATTCCTATGGGAGAAGCTCAACATTCCTTCATATAAGAAGTTCATGGCATGCAATTTGGAATTTAACGTGTATAGTCTATAAATATAATACTATCATTTTTGGGGGTCTCTAAAAATTCAAAGGTTTCAATTGTGGTTTTTTATGTTGATGGTGAGGCTGGCTGTCAGGATTGGAAAGAAATAGTTTGAAAAATGCTCCTCGTGAGTGCTTTTGGGTGTGAAATTTGGTAGACATATTTATAATATTTGTGCAACATTCTAGTTCTGATATCTTGTGTTGGTTTTCCCTACTAGTGAATATATGTTGGTTTGTATTTGGCATCATTGTCTATGTTGGTCTCTGACTGACTTAGCAAATTATGTTGATTGGATTAATGATATTTTCATCTAGATATACCTTTGAGGGAGTATTAAGAGGTTGATATGGATCTCTTTGTTTCGTAGTTATTATGTTATGTGAATTAAAGAGTTTTTTAGGTTGACTAGTTAACTTGTTTTAATTTTTTGCTACATGTTACATTTGATACCATTAATGGTGAATGTGAAGTGTTTCATGAACTTTGGTTAATTCACTTGTGAGACAAGTGTGAAATGATGTATTACATTTGGTTTTTTTATCTCTTGCAATGGACCACATTGAGTGAAATTATTCATGGTGGCCAACTTTGTGTAAATATTGTTTATCTTAACCATAGCCAACCTAGTTGAGGTTTTTGGTGATAAAGTTAATATTTATAGGTGAGTGAATGTTTGAATTGTGCATGGATTGAGTGCCAATTTAATATTAAGTCAGTATGCAAATGTAGAAGATTATATGTGTGAAATGATAATATCTTTTATAGATTGACAAATTTTGTGGCAGTGAGTGTTTGGCATGATCTGGAGATCCTATATCTTTTCAATTCATCAATTCCCTAAGCTTGAGCTAGAAGACATTGAGTTATTTGTGCATCTTTTATAGTCTTGTATCTTCCCTAAAATCATTTGTCTCGGTATTGCAAGTCCTTTTTATCTTGCATAATGTTGTGTGACATCCTACAAGTCCAAATCAAGAGTAACAAGCTTCCTCGACTTTGGCATTGTATTCATTTCCATTCATATTGTGAGTGTGATTCTCATTGTGGTTTTTCCAAAATTGTGTTTTCCACATAAAATTATAGTGTTCACATGTTTGTGTGTTCATTACAATATCTTTCATTCATGGTTAGTTGGAAAAAAATAATTGATAAGTTTTTGTGATAGAAAAAGTTTAAGTTTTGTTCAAAACTAATTTTCCCCCCCTCCCCAAGTATTGTAGTGTGTTCAACATTGGCAATAAAAATATAGGAGTATTTATCTACAAAGGATTATCCTATATTACTAGCCTTCCCTAATTCTATATATTTATGAGTGGTTATCTCAAAGATCATCATGTTTTCATGTTACCTAATTTCCCTAAACTCGTTTAGATCTTCCATCCTTCAAAGAACTAATACCCTTTTCTTTCACTTTTTTAAATTGCATAGCTTAGAGTTTTTGTACGTTGAGCTCATGTTAGACATCTTACAAATAAAAAAAAATTCCATGGTCATTTAAGCATTCTACTAATTTAGCAAATCAATCCACCCTGGCCCTATGTCTCCAGAACCAATTCATTCCAAAAATATATCATAAGAGCCAAAAGGTGCTTCATATAGGTTGACTTCTATTATGAAGCTTGAAAGCTCAAATCTAGCCTCAAATAGACACTACTCTACCTGAGCTCTCAACTAGTTTACATATTCTACGATCCAAGATTTGGCCATGAAGCCAACCCTATAAAAAAATCTAATTACTAACTGTAATGTCCCATTTCTAGAAGGAAATTTAATGATAATAAGAATTAAAATATAAGATAAATAATTATTTATAATAAAAAGATAATATATAATTATAATTACAATGATTAAATAAAATAAATAAAAATAATTTTTTTTATCGGTAAAAGGTTGTAGCCAAAAATTTATTAATATAGTTAAATAATAATACATTATAATATATAATTATCTAAATTAATATTATAATAATGAAAGAATATATTATTAATAATATTATTTATAATACTATTATATTATTAATAAATGAATAGAATAATAGAATAAATGAATAATAATATATATTCTTCATATTAATATTTTATTAATATTGATATTCTAATATTCATATATCTTAATACACACACACACACACACATACACACATAAGGGGATCACAAAAACATAACCAGTTACATTGAAATGTACAAAAAAAGAGGTCAAGCCCCACATCAAGAGTATCACAAAATCTACATATCAGATAGTCATATACATAGATACAAGAAGGAATCCAAAAGACTAGTGTAAGATATCATCATGGGTGTCTACCGGGGTAGTCCAGCCCATAGATCCCTCCATCCACACAATGTTTTTCTTCTCCTAGATTTGTGCAAGCATGAGGATTTGGTCCTTTTTGGAGTTTTTGTTTTTCTTAACCTCCTGGTTAAGCTTCTTGCAAGTCCTCTCGAACATCTGTAGGTTATCCATATTCTTCCTCCATTCATATCCATCCTTCATCTCAAAGATGAAGAAAGTGGCATATCACGTCTTTAGGAACCTTTTGAGCTTTTCCTTTTCAATCATCATAGTAGTATGAACTTGCAAGAAGATTTTAAAAATATGTGAGCTTTCAAAAAGACTCAGTAAGAACTCTGGGGTTGTTTTGATACCTTTCCTCGTTTCTACATTTCCAAATCTACCATAAAATATTAGAAGAGAGAATGTTCCAAAATAGATTAGTATTTTTTTTAGTCCATCAATATGCCAAGTAACAATTTCAAGAATATTAATATTCATAGGATAAGTGATACCAAACATATGCCAAAATTCCTTAGCAAAAATGCAGTCAAAGAAAATGTGTCTACCAGACTTAGGTAGTCTACACAAGTTACAGTAATCAATCACAGAGTTATCTTTTCTAATTGGGAGTTTGTCAAGAACCAACAGTCATTTAAAACATTTTATCTTAGGCTCAATAGAGCATTTCCACAATATATCAAAATATTTCTTCCAAGAGCAGATGTCAAGGGTGGAGTACCAAACAGAATTGACATGGTCTATGATGGCATCATTATATCCAATCACATTGTAAATGCTTTTAGCTTTGATTTTGGATATAAATTTTTTTAGCTTTGATTTTGGATATAATATATAATATGTAATATAATATTTATTTTAATATTTTTTATACAAATTCCAAATAAATAACGATACTAGATAGATTATTTAAAAATTGTCATCGACCATCCATAGGATGCGACCCTTGGTCGCTTCTAACCAACAAACTACGTATATATAGCGACCAAAGAAATAAAGGTGAGGGGGGGTGCAAAGTAATGGAAGTGTTTTAGAATTTCCACTGATCACTAGAGAGTAACTCAATACCTTCTCTAGAAATTTTAAATCTTTTCAGGCATTCTAACGACAATGACATGGTCTTCCAGTCATAAAAGGGAAATCATAAAACTATAAGATATAAATATATACATATTGAGAAAGTTAGTGTTTTGGGAGAAGCAAAGCCATCATTCACTCACAGGATAATAGTGTTGGGAAGTGAAGGCCAACAGTCACCACTTCCTTTAACATCCTATTATGACTCTTCATATTCAAAGACTCTTCATTGTAATATTGTTGGAGTCTCTATAATTGTTGCTCCTGCTCATTTGTAATCTTAATCTTTTACATTAATACAATAGTGTGCAGTCTGGATGTTGCCACATTTGTGGTGAACTGGGATAAATCTTTGTGTTCATTATTTGTCTCTTTTAATTATTGTTTGTTGTTTATTCTTTCACATTCGAATCCTTTCAATTGGTATCAGAGCACAAGTTGTGCAGATTGGAAATCGGGGTTGAATTTCCAGAAAGATGGAGGATACTAAAGTGGAGAAATTCGTAGGCAAGAACTTCAGCCTGTGGAAAGTGCAGATGCGTTCCTTGCTGATCAAGCAAGATTTATCAATCGCACTGGAAGGAAAAACTAAGAAACCAGTTGCGATGTCAGACGAAGATTGGAAGAAAATTGATGATAAAGTAATGGCATTGATCTTTCTTTCGCTATCGCAAAATGTCTTGTTCAATGTCTTGAATGACAAGACAACAAAAGAAATTTGGGACAAACTTTAGAGCATGTATGAGATGGCATTGGCTGCAAATAAAATCTTCATTATGAAGAGACTCTACAAGTTAAAAATGAAGGAAGGGGCTGCGATGTCAAATCATATAAATGATTTAAATACTTTATTATGTCAAGCAACCTCAGTTGGAATGACACAAGATGATGAAGCCAAAGCCATCATCTTGTTGTGTTCCTTACCCGGCAGTTGGGATCCCGTAGTTATAGTTGTTAGCACTTCAAATTCCACAAAGAAGAAGCTGGTCTACGATGAAGTGGTTGCCACTTTACTTAGTGAAGATATGAGAAGAAGTAACAAAGACACTCTGTCCGGTGATGCTCTTACCATGGTCAGCACTGAGAATAGGGGAAGAAGCCAGCATAGAGGCAGAAATAATTACAATCAACGGCCACAATCAGCTAGAAGATCACAATATAGAGGAAGAGAAGGCGGTTGTTGGTTTTGTGGCAAATCTGGCCATATCAAGAAAGATTGTAGAAAGTACAAGAAGGCACAACAAAAACTTTTGGATAGCGGAGAAAACATAGCTCATGATAGAGATGATGGCATCTTAATCCTTTCCACAAGAAACACAACATCCGAATCTTGGGTTCTAGATTTTGGCGCTTCCTTTCATGCCACTTCATGCATGGATTTGTTTACGAACTACCAAGAAGGTGAGTTTGGAAAAGTTTATTTGGGGGACAATAATTCATGTGAAATTATTATAAGAGATGATATTGTTTTGCATTTAGATGGAGGAGTTAAATGGTTGCTAAAAGATGTTTGGCATATTCATAAATTGAAGAAGAATCTGATTTTCGTAAGTCAGCTATATACACAAGGATTTCTCACCACTCTCACGGACAAATGGAAAGCCACTAGTGGTTCTATGGTTATCGCAAAAGGCGATAAAGTAGGCAGCCTTTATGTTATTGAAACTATTGGTGAGGTGGGAGTTGCCATGACTCGTGTGGGCAGCGATGTCACCCTTTGGCATCAAAGATTGGGTCACATGAGCAAGAAAGTCCTTGAGGTTATTTTGAACCGGGATCAATTACCTGGTCTTCAATCCACAGATTTGGAGTTTTGCGAACATTGCCTTTGTGGAAAACAAAAACAGGTCAGCTTCTTGAAGAATGGCCATGACAAGAAGACAACATCGTTGGAGTTGATACACTTGGATGTCTTCAGTCCTACGGAGGTAACCTCTCATGGAGGGGTGAATTATTTTGTCACGTTTCTTGATGATTGTACAAGGAAGGTATGGATTTATATGATTTCTCGTAAATCTAAAGTGTTTTTAAAATTTAAAATTTTCAAAGAACTTGTTGAAAATCAAAGTGGCCATAAGATTAAATGCTTGAAAACAGATAATGGAGGAGAGTTTTTCTCTTTGGAGTTTGACAATTTTTGTGCAGACCAAGGTATTCAGAGAATTAAAATTGTTCCTTTCATTCCCCAAGATAATGGAGCAGCGGAAAGACTCAACCAAACCATCCTTGAGAAAGCATGATGCATGCTTTCTAATGTTAGTTTAAGCAAGGAGTTTTGGGCTGAGGCTTGCAATACAGTTGTGTATCTAATTAATCAAATTCCTTCATCTCGGTTTGATTTTGGTATCCCAGAAGAGGAGTGGTTAGGGAAGCGAATCTCTTATTCTCATCTCCGCGTGTTCGGTTGTCAAGCATTTGTTCATGTTTCTAAAGAAAAAAGGAGCAAAATGGATTCTAAATCTCAGCAATGCATCTTTGTGGGTTATGTAGAAGATCAATTTGGTTTTCGTATGTGGAATATAGTTGAAAATAAAATTGTGAGGAGTCGCGATGTGGTTTTTAATGAAATAGTATTTCCAGCCTTGTCAAAAGAAACACTTAGACATGAAACCAATTATATTCCCCTGTTTGATATTGCTAATTGATGAAGGGTGCTCCCTTAATACCACAAACACATAACATAAACAGAGAAACAACAACAATATGCAAGAGTAGAAAATTGGCTTCTTATTATCTCCACAAATGTGGAATTACAAACTTTCAGAATTACAATATGCAAAGCCACATGGGCATTCCCTTACAATATTCTGTAGGACAAAGCCTCGAATTATTACCCAGA
>MU224644.1:13005-38659 GCA_018584345.1 Thuja plicata
TGATGCTCGGTGAATACTGCAGATTCTGCTAAATCCTTTGGTAACCGACTGAACTCGGTAAGTACTACAAACTCGGTAAAGACTGACTTTCCTTTGCTAACCGTGCGAACTCGGTAAAGACTAACTTTCCTTAGTTGACCATGCGAACTCGGTAGTAACTAACTTCTTGATATAGTATTCTGGAGTGCTCGGTAGACTCTGTAAATTGCTTCTCTTACCGTCTGAACTCGGTAGACTCGGTAAACTGCATTGCTGAACATTCTTAGCTCGGTAGACTCTGTCTAATGACTGATATGACATTTGTGTAACATCAAGGACAACACACAATTTTATATGCTTTCATATTTTTGAATAATGGTAAAAGTAGGTTTTGAAGGGGCCTGAAACCCTTAAATGATTTTGATAGATAAAAGCAGCAAGAGGGTGCTGGCCCGTAGAACAGGGGACTGGAGGCACATTAACAACAGGTTAATGGCACAGTCGAAGTATGTAGCATGATTTACTGTTAGCACCCTTAAATGTTTCCATGTTGCCTTATTTGATTATGATCCTTAAATTGCCACTTTTGGTATATTTAATATAATCTTTGGATAAATTTTTGTATTAAATCATCATATGTTGTTATTGTGCGTGTGAAATTGTGTACCTGTTCCTGAAGCTGCAAACACACACTTCAATGAACTATTACGAGGTTAGCATATTAGAAAATGACAAAATCAAAAGACTGAAATGCCCAAGGCAAACTGACATTGGCTCACTACCTTCTAGTAGGAAGGAGTTTGAATCTTTCTCTCAGGTCATTGCAAGAAACAATGACTACACCAGATCCTAAGCGAAGGATTTGAAATAGCAAAAATGATATGATTCTAAATGATATGCAAATGCAATATTGGTCCAAAGCTAATTAGATTGATTTTAAAGCACCAAATTAAAGATGATATTGATTTTAAAACCCAAATCAAATGTGATCTAAGATTAAGAAGTTTGCATGATTGAAAGTAAATTAATCAACAATTAATCAAAAAGCTATGAAATGCTAAAATGCTTGAAAGTTTAAGAAAAGAAAACTGCATAATAACAATAGCTAAAATTGGGATCCTTTGTGAAGGAAATGAAGCTCTCTTTTATAGAAAATATCTCCCAAAATTGATGGTCAAGATTAGAGGAAATGAGTGGCTCGGATTCGATTTGAGGAGGCACAATCCATGTGCAAGAAATTTGATTGGTCAAAAGATTCAGTCTTTTTGGAAACTTCCAAATTGATTTTTCAGTTAACAACTTTGTTTCCAAAATGATAAATAGATAGGATTAAGTTAACTGGATAAAACAGATTTTTTTTTCCAAAATGAGAAAAGATAATAATAAATCAGCTGAATAAAATAGATTTATTTCCAAATGAGATAATATAAGATTAAATTAATTGAATAAAAGAGATTTATTTCCAAAAATAAGTTGATGACATCATATGCATTTTTGAAGATTTAATTGATTTTAAATGCATATTTTAATTCAAAAATTAGTTGATGACATCATATGCATTTTTAAAGATTTAATTGATTTTAAATGCATATTTTGTTTTTATTAATTAATTTAATTCCTTTTTGAATTGTATTGACAATTTAGTAGTTTTATTTAATTAATATATTAGAATATCAATTAAATAATTAACTTAAGGTTTATTTGCTAATACATTATATTTTTAGGAATTAATTAATTAATCAAGTATGATGATTAATTAGGACCTAGGATTCAGGTCAAATTAGCTTGAAATTGATGAATTGCCTATTTGGTTTAGGACTTAGAATTATCAAGATTAGGGTTTCTTGATATGAAATTGAGATTAGGGGTCTAGGGTTTAGGTGACCACTTTTAGGTCATTATATTTGCCCCTCTTTGAATTGATGTGCGATCAGCACATTGATTCAAAGACCTGTTAGCGAGAAGACCTAGAACAATATTTTTTGAAGCGATGAAACCATTCTTTTGAAGAAGATCAACTTCAAGCTTGATTAGACAAAGATCGATCAAAAGATATAAAATAAAGTACTTAGTTTGATTTGAAGCGATGAACTGGACATCTGTCAATAAATCTTAAACGTTTTGATTGGTTTGAATGAATAACCAGTCTGATTTGAAGTGATGAAACTGATTACCATTAAGAGATTTGATTAGCAAACAAAATTACTTAATTTGACGTGATGAAGCCAATTTGATCAATGTATCTGGTTTCAATAATGAACAGCTCATATAAGACTGATCTTGTCTAGTTCCAAGTGTGTTTACCACTGTATAAGACCATTGATTAGGTTGCATTTGATTTTAAGATGACCTCAACTTGATTTGGTGCGATGAAGCTGAGATGCCCCAAGCAATGGGGTTTTGAATAAGGATGTGATCACTGGAATGTTGATGTCCTAATCTTGCCCCCTGGGGATTGAAATCAAAATATTGATAGGTACCCCAGTGATGAGAAGCAATTCTATTGATAACATGATGCAAGAAGAAGCTGATCTGGTTAGAAATAGGTCCCAAGTGGTGAGGACAAAAGATGTACTTTATGGGAGGTCCTATTTGACAAAGATTGACCAAAGTAGGATACATAGATTGACTGGAAGAAAAGTGCGAGAGATACCCATTGGTTGTGCAAGTGGTCATCTATAGTTGAATAAAAAATTCAAACGTTAGTTTATGATTTCAATCCTAAAAATGGAATCAGGACAGTCAAATTAGCAAGGGGTGTCATGTCCACGCCAATCAACGCACAAATGACCACTTGTAAAAAGGAAGATTGATCAATAAGAGCCTCAAATCCTTCACATTGTAGAGAGATATCGATATTATGTAGTTTTAATACCAAGCAGATTTAGATGCAAGACTAACATGAATGCAACCTAAGGTGTAGTCACTGAACCTTTAGCAATGAAATTTTTCATCATCGAGCATTTTTTTTGGAACATCAGAGTCGATACAATCCTTACTGGTGCCACTACGACCATAAGAATATGAATATGAATTTCATCGGATAAGATATGAGAAACTAATGTAAGCATCAGGGCACAAAAGCTGAGATGACCTGAATGTTGTTTCTAGTTGATGTTGCAAGAGTACATCAGTATCGAGGAATTCAAATCCAAGATAACAGTGAGTGCGATCTTGCATAAACAAGCAGAGCAATAATAGTCAAGGAGATACTTCTGACCTCACCTTGGCATACAAATAAATAGGATCAAGGGATGTGAGGCTTATCTACCTTAATGTAGGAGCTCTTACCACATACACCCTATTTATTTCATTTTATTGGATCATCAGGACCACACCAACAAGTAGTAGACTAAGAAAATATTGACAAAAATTAATGAGAACAGACAACATACAAATAGAAGTTTAGCATACTTCAGCCAGTTTCAAAGTTTTTTAGATGTGTACATGTATGAGGTGTTTAAAAAAACTGTTGTGCTTGTGAGTGCGATGTGTTTGATTTCTATCGATCTGTTGTTTACGTTTGTGGTATCCAAAGTGTGTTAAGAAACACATATGCGTCCAAAGATAGTGTTAAGAAACACTTTTGATTAGGGTGTTGAGAAACACCTGTTTGTATTAGTAGCAATTTGTCCTTCAAAAATGAAAAGATTAATGACTCTGGTGTAATCCAAAGATGTGGTCTGATGTGGGGACCCATACCCCATCGTAACAAACTCTAATTAGAGATGACTGACTTGACTCATACTATCCGAACAAAGTCAAATCGATTGCCCCCAAACTATGACTCTAGATCGATTTCAATCCAGGAGTATTCTTAGAAGAACCAAAGTGTTCATTCTCAAGCAAGATCACATTGGTTTGTCCCCAATGTCTAGAAAGGTGGAGGATATTATATATGGCTTAGAGAGATGATGGATGAAGAGGGTGAATGCAACCCTCAAAGATAGTCTCCTCAAGATTACCCAAGCAAGGGAAAAACAAATATAGCAATGTAGGCACATGGGGTGGTGTTGGATAACATATAAGATAACAACCCGATGTCATGAAAATAATGTATTCCAAAAGAAAGGACATGTCAAGAGACTTTTAAAAAACTATTTTTTCCATTTTGATCAAGACCAAGGGGTCAATTTTGGATATAGCTATGATAACATAATTAGGATAAAGGGTGATGGAGGCTATACATGTATTGTTTGGATTATGGTAGGATGCTCAAAGATAGGAAGTTAGGATTGGGATAAGCAAGATCAGGATAGGGTATCATGGGTGAGAGAATGTGAATAGGCTGATGGAAAGGATAATGGATGTCAAGATGCATAGTATCTTCATGGATAGGTTCAACCTTCTCAATATCACTAGAATGAACGTGGATGCTCAAGGGCTAGCTGGATGTAGGATATGATGGATAAGATGACATGGAAGGAACTTGCCCCCAAGTGAAGAGTGAAAGTAGGAGGAATTACACATGACACCTTTTTCTCCACGTTTTCATCATGGTACTTATCCAAGGTGCCACAAGAAGTGGTTTTCACCATAGGACAGATTGATTTATCTTTACTTTTCTATCAAGGTGCATGTTTACCAAGTTTTCACCAAGGCACTTATTTATTTATTTCTTTTTTTGTACTTTTGATTTTATGGAGGAACTTAAGCTTCTTTCTCTTTAGATAGTGCTCCTTTGAAGGATATGCTATGATAGGCCAAGGCCTCTGAAAGTATGCTCAAAGATGCTAATAGGGTGATGGTACAGAAGATTGATATGGATGATAAGGAAGATGGTAGCCAAGGATTTATGTGATGGATTGGATAAGAGGTATGGAAGGATATGAGATGGATTGGTAGTAGGTAGGTGTGGGATATTGGATAGGTTATTGAAAGGTTTGGGTAGATGTAGATGGAAATGGTGATAAGATCAACATTGACACACACCTTGAAGGGTAGTCAACGGATGGAGGAAAAGTGGATGGAATAGTTTGAGGCTTTGATGTATGAGTGGGTATGGATCTTGGTACACATGGAACCAAGATGGATGGAGAAGAGGGTGAAGTATTCAAGGTAATGGATTTTGGGACATGAGGATGCAAAATAGAGTTAGAAGATGGGAGATGTTTAGATGGAGATGATCTGGAAGACTTTTGAAGCTTGGATGCCAACTCTGACTTTTCCTTTTTGTTCAAGCCTTTTAAGAGAGACTTGGGAATCCACATAAATTTTGAATTTTTTTTTGTGTCCAAGTCTTTTAGAAGAGACTCAGGAATCCACATAGCTTTTGATTTTCCTTTGTTTTTGGATGATTTAGAATGCAATTCTTCCATGATGGATTTAGGAGCCCATATTTCTTTGATATTATTCTTTGCTTAATGGACCTTTGTGGTCTCTTGTATATTTATTTTTTCTTTGTAGTCACATGTTGATTAGATTGGAAATAGAGATCTTCATATGAAAGTGGATTCTTAAATTTATGATTTCATCATTGTACATCCAAATTACTTCCAAAAGACTTGGGAACTATGGATTAATAAGGATGATATGACTAGTTCATATGGATGGGTTGATAGGGAGAGTTCAAGGATGTATGTCTTTGTTGATCTTGATAGGGGATAGGGTAAGTGGATGATAAGCTAGTAGTGATAGGCATGGTTTATGGAGGGATATAAGGACCCAATACAGATGGAAGGTTTGATTGTTTTGGCTCTAGGATATAGGGACCAATGATGGATTTGGAGGTTGGAGAAGGACGATGTTTATGTTTGAATGGATGGAGATAAGGTGTACAAGGGATATCAACATCTTTAGAGTGAGCTGCAGGACCAAGGCTCTTCTCTTTATAATTCATCTTTATATCAATAGGTGCATGAGTATCTTTGATAGGAGCAACTGAAGCTTGAATGGATTTATTGTTCTGCAAGGGATTTTGAGGAATGATGGTTTCTGGATATGGAACAATATGATAATTGGATGATGGGATGCTCGAATCTTGACAAGGATCATTAGATGGTTTAGAAAGGGTACTTTTCTCTTGATTTTCAATAGGTTCATTATAGATGGTGGAAAGGATATCTTGATCTTTCTTGGGAGATGGATAAGATATAGAAGGTGTAAGAGTGTCTTCTAGGAAGAAATGGAAGGGGATGATAAAATCATCATGGGACTCTTGAGATATGTAACTTTGGTCAACCATTGGATAAGGATGGATGGTGTCTTGATCTTGATCATTACTAATATTTGTTTCTTCACACTATGGATTTCCCTCTTGACATGGATCCACTTATAAGGATGAGGTAGGAGTTTTGATCTGCATATGGGATTCTTGACAGGCTAATGGAGTATCATTTTGAGTAGGCATGATAAGCATTGAAGCACATAGAATCTTTGGGTCTATGATATTTGAATCCTGAGAAAGACTTGCAGTCATATATTGATTAGCTTGGATCTCTTTTAGAGGTAGTCCTTGAGGGTAGACATAGTCATCATTAGGCTCATTATTTGATAGAGATGGTGTGGCTAGTTTTGAAGCTTTAGGATATGGAGGAATGGTGGAAGAAGTATATGTGATATGGGAACCATTACTAGACATGGATTACTGATATTGATCATGCTTGAGATTAGTATCTTGTTCTTCTTTAGATAAATCATTAGGATTGTCTAGTTTAATTATGCCATCATCAAGAAGATTTTGGATTTTATGTTTCAACTCCATGCAAGATGAGTTTTTAATTATGCAAAGGCTCTTCTCTTTATAATTCATCTTTATATCAATAGGTGCATGAGTATCTTTGATAGGAGAAATTTTGATAGGAGCAACTGAAGCTTGAATGGATTTATTGTTCTGCAAGGGATTTTGAGTAATGATGGTTTCTGGATATGGAACAATATGGTAGTTGGATGATGGGATGATCTGATCTTGACAAGGATAATTAGATTGTTTAGAAAGGGTACTTTGCTCTTGATTTTTAATAGGTTCATTAGAGATGGTGGAAAGGATATCTTGATCTTGCTTGGGAGATGAATAAGATATAGGAGGTGTAAGAGGGTATTCTAGGAAGAAATGGAAGGGGATGATCAAATCATCATGGGACTCTTGACATATGTAACTTTGGTCAACCATTGGATAAGGATGGATGGTGTCTTGATCTTGATCATTACTAATACTTGTTTCTTCACACTGTGGACTTCCCTCTTGACATGGATCCACTTCTAAGGATGAGGTAGGAGTTTTGATCTGCATATGGGATTCTTGATAGGCTAATGGAGTATCATTTTGAGTAGGCATGATAAGCGTTGAAGCACATAGAAGCTTTGGGTCTATGATATTTGAATCCTGAGAAAGACTTGTAGTCGTATGTTGATTAACTTGGGTCTGTTTTAGAGGTAGTCCTTGAGGGTAGACATAGTTGTGATTAGGATCATTCTTTGATAGAGATGGTGTGGCTAGTTTTTAAGCTTTAGGGTATGGAGGAATTGTGGAAGAAGTATATGTGATATGGGAACCATTACTAGACATGGATTACTGATATTGATCATGCTTGAGATTAGTATCTTGTTCTTCTTTAGATAAATCATTAGGATTGTCTAGTTTAATTATGCCATCATCAAGAAGATCTTGGATTTTATGTTTTGACTCCATGCAAGATGAATTTTTAATTATGCCAAGGCTCTTCTCTTTATAATTCATCTTTATATCAATAGGTGCATGAGTATCTTTGATAGGAGCAATTTTGATAGGAGCAACTAAAGCTTGAATGGATTTATTGCTCTGCAAGGGATTTTGAGGAATGATGGTTTCTGGATATGGAACAATATGTTAGTTGGATGATGGGATGCTCGGATCTTGACAAGGATCATTAGATGGTTTAGAAAGGGTACTTTTCTCTTTATTTTCAATAGGGTTCATTAGAGATGGTGGAAAGGATATCTTGATCTTGCTTGGGAGATGGATAAGATATAGGAGGTATAAGAGTGTCTTCTAGGAAGAAATGGAAGGGGATAATAAAATCATCATGGGACTCTTGATATATGTAACTTTGTTCAACCATTGGATAAGGAGGGATGGTGTCTTGATCTTGATCATTACTAATATTTTTTTCTTCACACTATGGATTTCCCTCTTGACATGGATCCACTTCTAAGGATGAGGTAGGATTTTTGATCTGCATATGGGATTCTTGATAGGCTAATGGAGTATAATTTTGAGTAGGCATGATAAGCATTGAAGCACATAGAAGCTTTGGGTCTATGATATTTGAATCCTGAGAAAGACTTGCAGTCGTATGTTGATTAGCTTGGATCTCTTTTAGAGGTAGTCCTTGAGGGTAGACATAGTCGTCATTAGGATCATTCTTTGATAGAGATGGTGTGGCTAGTTTTGAAGATTTAGGATATGGAGGAATGGTGGAAGAAGTATATGTGATATGGGAACCATTACTATACATGGATTACTGATATTGATCATGCTTGAGATTAGTATCTTGTTCTTCTTTAGATAAATCATTAGGATTGTCTGGTTTAATTATGCCATCATCAAGAAGATCTTGGATTTTATGTTGCAACTCCATGCAAGATGAATTTTTATGCTCATTGCTTTGATGATATGCACAATAGGTACTTGAGAACTTCAATCCACATGATATGACTTGAGGTAATGTGATGAGGTCATGCTTAAGAAGTTCTTCCAATGTTGATTCATAAGATTGTCTCAAAGGAGTGAAGTCCCTCTTGCATTTAACCCAAGGTTTGGCTTTCATGAGGTTACTAATCCCTTTGGAGGGAGTCTTTGTGGTGTTTTCAGTAGCTTTTAGGGCTTTAGAGCCACTCTTTTGATCAAAGCTAGGATTGTCATACCGATATTTCTCCATGTTGGAAGGAAGTGGTGAGATGTGAGAATCATGATCAAATAGAAAAGGATGGGTTGATCTTAAATAAGAATTTGTTGGATGGTGTATCCTTTCCCCCCTTTAATTCTTGGAGTTCATATTTCAAAGTTTGAAGTTATTTTGATAAAGTTGTCATGAGAATCTCTTCGTCCTCATTATAAGGTTTAGCCCATTTGCTTTTAGACATTACAAGATTGTCTTGATGTGGTTTCCTAGAAGATTGAAGAGAAGGTATGATGAATCAATTGATTGTATGACATGTGCTGAATTGATATCTAAAGTGTTGACTAAGTCCAAGACCAAAGGACAAAGGAGATAAAGTCCAACTCAGAGATAGAAGCGATGACTCTGATCTTGAGTCAAGGTTAATGAACCTGCTCTCGTAACTCAGGATAAGGATAGCGCAGACAATGATGATTAAAGTAAGAAGTCACTTGGACTAGCACAACAAAGTTAGATTTCAAAATAGAAAGCGAGTCAGACTATCAATAGATTGCAGTCAAAGACAAACTAGTAGTGATGTTGTGAGATCATAGATTTTATGAAAATCCAGATAGAAGGAGTGCGATGGAAGACAAAATTGGACAGCATATTGACTGATTTTCATAGTTTTCACACTATATGCAAAAGCTTGGACAAGAGTTTGACAGTTTAACACCTAAGAATGTAGATTTTGAGTTGTTTGAGCATTTTGATGTTTGTTTTGAATGTTTGGTTTATATTTTTCACTCACACAAGACACATCAAGAAGAATGTTTATTGTAAAAAGAATAGACACCACAATCCTAAGTAAGGTAGGCAAATATCTATTGAATTCCTATTTGAACCGAAGCTCAACCACACCTAATCATAAAAAACAATGTAGAAGCTTTGAGGCACAGGCTCCTCCTTAAGTGCACTCACTTCTCAGGCACACCAAGCTTCGAATCCAAAGGGAATAACTTCCCAAAGGATTGTTGTCTCTACTAAGAGCCGTGAAAATGTGGGACATCTTATTCAGTCTCTGACCTTTCGCACCAGCAGATAGAGGGATTTTGGTCACTAGAACAAAGTTTTTAGTCAGGGCATCCATTCAAGTGGTTATAATTACTGCAGATTAGCTCTGTTATGGAGGCCTCCTAGCCTACATAAGTTACGTTCTATAGGTTTTTACGTACCACAAGGGTACTAAGGGAGATATTCTTCCTGATATAACATATTCAACACCTATTCATTGTGAGATTAATCACAATGACATTTTTTATATACCGGCTAGGAAGGGCTTGGCTTTAGCCTGTTACCGATTGGGCAATCCACTCTCACTAGCTCTTTTAAAGCTCTCGGTAGGTAGCCACGCTAAAAGATTTGTATGAATTTATCTTACACCTAACATCCGTGAAGGCGAGGGGAGAGGATGCGTTCATGAAATTATTTGGGATTACAAATCTAGAGAATAATTCAAACAAATAAGAAAAGTGATTCTTTTTAAGCACCAAAACTAAAATGTTATTTAACTACAAAATGTAGACATGATAGTTTTGAAAGACACACAAAGTCTTTGACAAGCATCCTGCATCAATCTCATTAGTAGTTTATGATATGTTCTTCATTTACAATGTCCTGCAAACCACTATTAGGTTGTTATCAAAGATAAGAATCAAGAACAACAAAGCCAAAGATTGGTCAGCATTAAAAAATTAGAAAATCAGAAAATATATTGCATATTTAGAAATTAGATGAAAAACCATGCACTCAAAAATGTTAGCGTATGAGCTCGTACGAGGCTTTGAAAGCTGAAAAATAGAGGATTAGACAGGTACAGTGATGAAAACCTACAATTTATGATAAATCTTTGACTCAAATATAGAAACTAAGAACACCCCAGAAATCTTCAGACAATTCTACCCAAAATAAAAAAAATTCACTCAATTTGGACCTAAAATGAGCAAGATATGATTGTTTTGAATTAGACTGCAATTTCAAAAACTCCAATGGTGACGGTAGAGACTTTTCAAACCCTACTGACATCAGAAAAATAGGAGCTTAAGTTTGACGGTTTCATGGCTATCACATAAGGCCATGCAGAATGATGTTTTGACGGCTGTCAAATTTAATGTGGTAAAAAAATATTATTTTTTTTCCATAATTTTTTTTTTAGATTGGTTTTCCCAAACAATCTGCCTCGGGCTATGTGTAGAGATGATCTAAAATATGCCTGAATTTCTATGCAAATGGTCATATGGCCTGCTTGGACAAAAACAAATTGCCACAAATTTGACTTTCGCCAAATATGGGCGAGTTCAAAGTCATTTTCAACCGAAACGACGATCTGGATGTGATGGTGCAGTCAAATTTTTCTCAAAAAGAGATGTGTGTAATAGTTGTCTCAAAAGGAGGTTCAAGCCCCATGGTGGGTGCTAGAAATGTGCGTGTGAAATTGTGTTCCTATTCCTAAAGCTGCAAACGCACACTTCAATGAAGCATTACAAGTTTAGCATATTATAAAATGACAAAATCAGAAGAGTGAAAAGCCCAAGGCAAACCAACATCGGCTCATTGCCTTCTAGTAGGTAGGAGTTTGAATCTTTCTCTCAAGTCATTGCAATAAATGGTGACTACACCACATCCTAAGTGAAGAAATAGCTAAAATGATATGATTCTAAATGATATACAAATGCAAGATTGATCCCAAGCTAATTAGATTGATTTTAAAGCACCAAATGAATGATGATATTGATTTTAAAACCCAAACCAAATGTGCTCTAAGACTAAGAAGCTTGCATGATTGAAACTAAATTAATCAACAATTAATCAAAAAGCTATGAAATGCTAAAATGCTTGAAAGTTTAAGAAATGAAAACTGTATAATAGCAATAGCTAAAATTGGGATCCTTTGTGATGAAAATGAAGCTCTCTTTTATAGAAAATCTCTCCCAAAATTGATGGTGAAGATTAGTGGAAATGAGTGGCTCTGATTTGATTTGAGGAAGCATAATCCATGTGCAAGCAATTTGATTAGTCAAAAGAGTCAGTCTTTATGGAAACTTCCAAATTGATTTTCAGTTAACAGCTCTGTTTCCAAAATGATAAATAGATAGGATTAAGTTAACTGGATAAAATAGATTTGTTTCCAAAATGAGAAAAGATAATAATAAATCAACTGAATAAAACATATTATTTTCCAATTGACAAAATATAAGATTAAATCAATTGAATAAAAAAGATTTATTTCCAAAAATCAGTCGATGACATCATATGCATTTTTAAAGATTTAATTAATTTTAAATGGATATTTTAATTCAAAAATCAATTGACGACATCATATGCATTTTTAAAGATTTAATTGATTTTAAATGCATATTTTGTTTTTATTAATTAATTTAATTCCTTTTTGAATTTTATTGACTTTTTAGTAGTTTTATTTTATTAATATATTAGAATATCAATTAATAATTAACTTAAGGTTTATTTGCTAATATATTATATTTTTAGGAATTAATTATTTAATCAAGTATGATGATTAATTAGGACCTAGGATTCAATCCAAATTACCTTTAAATTGATGAATTACCTGTTTGGCTTAGGACTTAGAATTATCAAGATTAGGGTTTCTTGATATGAGACTAAGATTAGGGTTCTGGGGTTTGGGTGACCACTTTTAGGTCATTACATTTTCCCCTCTTTGAATTGATGTGCAATCAGAGCATTGATTCAAAGACCTGTTAGCAAGAAGACCTGGAACAGTATGATTTGAAGTGATGAAACCATTCTTTTGAAGAAGATCAACTTCAAGCTTGATTGGACAAAGATCGATCAAAAGATATAAAATAGAATGCTCAGTTTGATTTGAAGCGATGAAACTGGACATCTGTCAAGAACTCTTTAACCTTTTGATTGGTTTGAATGAATAACCAGTTTGATTTGAAGCGATAAAACTGATTACCGTTAAGAGATTTGATTAACAAGAAAAATGACCTGATTTGAAGTGATGAAGGCAATTTGATCAATATATCTAGTTTCAATAATGAATAGCTTGTATAAGATCGATCTTGTCTGGTTTCAAGTGTGTTCACCACTGTATAAGACCATTGATTAGGTTGCCTTTGATTTTAAGATGATCTCAACTTGATTTGGTGTGATGAAGCTGAGATGCCCCAAGCGATGGGGTTTTAAATGAGGATGTGATCATTGGAATGTTGATGTCCTGATCCTACCCCCTTGGGAGCGAAATTGAAATATGGCTAGGTGCCCCAGTGGTGAGAAGCAATTAGATTGATAACATGATGCAAGAAGAAGTTGATCTAATTAGAAATAGGTCCCAAGTGGTTAGGACAAAAGATGTACTTGATGGGAGGTCTTGTTTGACCAAGATTGACCAAAGTAGGATACATGGATTGACTAGAAGAAAAGTGTGAGAAATTTCCATTGGTTGTGCAAGCGGTGAGCTGCAGTTGACTGAAAAAGTCAAACATTAGATTAAGGTTTCAATCCTGAAAATAGAATCAGGATAGTCAAATTAGCAAGCGGTGTCATGTTCACGCCAATCAACGCACAACTGACCACTTGTCAAAAGGAAGATTGATCGATAAGAGCCTCAGATCCTTCACATTGTAGAGAGATATTGATATTATGTAGTTTTAACACCAAGCATATGCAGATTCAAGACTAACATGAATGTAACCTAAGGTGTAGTCACTAAGCCTTTAGCAATGAAATTTTTCATCATCAAGCATTTTTTTGTAACATCAGAGTTGATACAATCCTTACTAGTGCCACTGTGACCATAAGAATATGAATATGACTTTCATCGGATAAGATATGAGAAACTAATTTAAGCATTAGGGCACAAAAGCTAAGATGACTTGAATGTTATTTCTAGTTGATGTTGTAAGAGTACATCAGTATTGAGGCATTCAAATCCAAGATAACCATGAGTGCGATTTTGCATAAACAAGCAAAGCAATAACAGTCAAGGAGATAGTTCTGACCTCACCTTGGCATACCAATAAACATGATCGAGGGATGTGAGGCTTTTCCACCTTAATGTAGGAGCTCTTACCACATACACCCTATTTATTTGACATTGTTGGATCAATTGATACTTCAACACCATCGGTAAATCTGATCTCATACCTCTAATAGAGAATGTTTCCAACAATGAAAACACCATAATAAACACACATGCTCAAAACTCAGATCATTTTCATCAAATGCAAATAGTGAAGTAAGATATATTTGGACATTTAGATGCATATGATTATTTTGATGTACGGTATAAAGTTTTGTTTGGATTCATGAAGATTTGGCTGGCCGCTAACAAGATCTTTGAAGGTATATGTTTTTTGGTATCAATTGATGATGCAATTAATTTTGTAGTGTGATGAAAGATAAAAGGTAATATTAGGTCTCATTGTGTACCTATGCGATCAAAGAGCTATAGCTAGGAGTGATGAAAGTGAAGTTTGAGAAGATTGAAAACAATTAAGATGACCGCAGAAGTATTTGAAGAAAGCATAATTTGGTGAAGAAACTTGCAAGGGTTTGTGCAGCTCATTGAGCAGTAACTTAAGATGTATTTATCAAGACTTTTGAGCTTGAATGTTTTGTTTACAAGATGGATACAAGTTTATCAATGTGGATATTACTAAAAGGCTAAGGCCTTAATTCAAGAAACATCATTTTATGTCGATTGAAGATGATGCAAATGGGGCCCTATCCAGTGTACCCTACGACTTTATGCATAGTGAAGACATGTGATCATACATTAATAGTAAGTTTGAAGACTTGGGTTCTTCACACATTTTAAATCAATACACAAAGTTGTGTGACAATATGGTATTGAAGGATGAACAACAAGTAGTGTCAGATACGGGTTTTGCTAACGTGATCAACTTCCATGATGATTTTTTGGAGGAGCAAGTCAGATACGTGTTGAGTCAGGTGCATGATCATTTTATTTGGCTTGATGATTTACATAATATAACTAAGGAGGCCATAGATATTTTTATAGGATTCTATGCAACCGGCGAAGTACAGGTACTTAGGTCAATTCCATAGGACGTAGTCACCGATTTAACGAAATCAAAGTGGGATAAGCGAGCAATGACAATAAATGATATTCCTAACCTAAATTTGAGATTTGCATCATGGTGTTAGGATACAAGGGCTATCACTTAAGAAGGATCTACAATGTGTCTAGTGTTGCAATTTAGTTTGCATATAGAATGATGAAAGAAGATGCAAATTATGATTTATGTGCTACGATGAGAGATCAGTTGTTTCAAAACATGGAGAAGATCAAGAAGGACAAAAGTAAAGTTTTTAAGTCCATTCAATTTATTATGGGATTGTTCTTTGACTTTTAGATATACATTATTAGTGTTAGAACTATTAATTGGATAGAAGGTACACCAGTTGTGGTCCAGTTGTAAAACTATGTTAGATTACCTAGAAATAGTTTCAATGAGAAAGTCCAGGGTTATTTTAAGGAATTTCCAAGTAAGATACATCAAAGGGAAAGGATACATACCCATATTGTTGAAAATATAAGGATTATATATGTTTTATGGTATATACTAATACTTGTTAGTTGGAGGAAGTAGTTCCTAAGCCCTCTTTGGCCATGCCTATGGGGTATAAAGTTGATGACCTGATATGCTAACTTTACTTGTAGAAGATCTGCTGTCCAAATGAACCTAGAAGTTATTAATAAGGCAAGAGAAAGATATGTTTATTAGAAGGATGTAGCATATGGAGTGGTAGATATAGCTGAACGAGAAGATGTAGAAGTTATCTCTTCTATAACTGGTGGTGCCCCAAATGGTAGGTAGACAAGGAGTGCTATAATAGTCAATAAGGAGAAACCCTCTCATCCAGCTAATATTTTAGTGAGAAGATCAATAAATCCAACACAACTTGAGCCCAAAAAATAAAAGGAGGCTACTGTGATAACGGTTGTTGGGAAGAGTAACAAGGAGAAGGAACAAAGGTAAAAAGAAGGACAAGAGAAATATCAAAGGAAGAAAGAAGTTGAATGGAGAGAGGAAGAAGGTACATAATCAGATGATGGCTAGATGGAGATGAAGGCCAGTGGTAGGAAGTAAAAGGTAGTTGGATCCCCTACTACAAAATCTATCAAGCCTGATGCTACTAAGTTTGTTTCAATAGATAAAATATAGAATAAAGTTAGAAAGTGGGGTGTATTAGTTTATATTCTGAAGCACTATGGCAAATTCAATAATGAAGAGGAGAATCTATTGGAGGATGAAGTTGTATTCAGTATAAATAAATTGAGAAAAGCTTTTATTGAGTTACAAGGAAAGATTCATGAATCTCTTTATGCTAAGATTGAAGCTAGGTGGCATGGAGAAGTCAAGCAAGATAAATAATTGATTGAATATGTTTTAGTTCACTTACAATTGGAGATGTCAATGGAAGAAAAAAGAGAGACTTGTGTTAAAGTTAGACCAATATTCAAGATCAAGAAAAGGTTGACAGGGATACTCAATGGTGAAACTTGGCCAATTTAAGATAAAACTGAGGCTATCTTGAATAAATACTTGGGTCTTTTTGAGGAGAAGGAAGATGAGCACAAAGAAGAAGAGGAAAAGGAAAAAAGATACTAATTAACCTATGATTACATAGACTGATGAAGGATGGATAGTTGATAGTGTGAAGATCACACTTGATAAAATTTATTTGGATAAGCCCAAGGATCCCATGGATGCCACATGTGATGTTCATGTCATGGATATTTTTGAAGAACAAAGGGACACTACAGAGAAATAGGAGGAAGCACCCAAGGAAACACAAGAGCAAGAAGAAAAAGAGACAAAGAATAGAGAAACCGGTCAGGATATGACCAAAAAAGAATTAGTTGAAAAAACTATAGATGTTCAGCTACAATAGGCACTAGTGATGGAGACAATAGGTGGAAATACAAAAGTGTAAGATGAACCTAAAGAGAAGACCACTGAAAAGGAAACATAAAAGAAAACAAATTTTTAGTCTACGACTTCTAGCATTGTTGGTGTGGATGAAGATATACCATCTATTAAAGGGAAAAAATATTTGAGTACTATGAGTCCTACGGAAATGATCAATATTGCTATGTCTATTAACTCCCAAGGAAAGAAGGAGAAGATGAAACAAGAGGCACAAGTTATACCGATTACAAGAGATATACTATATGACTTAGTGTCTGAAGCATAGTACGATGAGAAGGCCACACAAATTGAATAGTTAGGTAAATTAGTCACAACTACTGGAAATAAAATACAAAGTTTAGAGGATGCTTCTATGATGAGAATAGAAAGAGATTATGAAATGAAGATGTCATAAAAGTTGGCTCAATCTATTATACTTATATAAATTCCTTAAAAATGAAACTAAACAAGGTGAAAGAAGCTCTAACTAAAGGTGGTAAGATTCTGACCTCAACTTCTGATTTTTCACATGTTTTGAATGAATTAGATAGGAAGAGATGTGAAGCTCAATAGGATCTAAGGCTATTGACAGTTAATTTTGATCCTATTTATGGTTCAGCTACAAGCTTTGGAGAAAAACTTAGTGCAATCCATCATAATCTTAAGGCTTATAGGGATGAGCAGGAAAAGAGGATTGCAAAATTAATGGAATTACAGTCTTTTGATTCCTAAGTTGGTGATTTTGGAAAAAATTGTTAAAGAGGCTAGAATAGTGTTAGTCTCACCTTCTCTGTGAACTGTACAAGGATTAGAGGATCTTGCATATTTGCTGCATGGATAGATACTTATCATGGAGAACCTACTGAACACTTCATTTAATTACTTGTAGGTTTTGAAGGCCACTTTTGGTGATGTATTCAGTATATTGTAATAGGTATATGCTTCTCTATTAATAAAATTTTGAATTTTTTTAATCTTTGTAATACCTTTGTAATTATTGTCAAAGGGGAGTAGTATAGAGTAAAACATTTGGCTAAGTATTTTTAAGGGCTTAGAGTACAGATATAGTAGTGCAATATGTTACATGGGATGACATGATCTATTTGTAATTACCTTAGGAGGAGTAATCCTAACAAGTTTTGTACTTGATTTGCATACTTAGACACTTAGCAATTTTTCTTAAGTGTTTCCATCAATGCTAAAGGGGGAGATTTTTGGCATTATGATGAAGATGATCAAGTCATAGATGCTTGCAGTATGTTGTAGTGTTGTCATCATTGGAAATAATTCTTCTAAGGTTATTGAATCCATTATACTAGTGATGAAGGTGACTGCACAAGGATTTATCAAAGTATCTAGTGTATCAGTGATAATACAGACAATTTTAGTAAATTCAATGTATAATTATTATTTTGACGATTCAGATGATGCGGTCTAATAGGAAGTATCTACAGAACTAGTTTTTCCTACATATATGATCATGTAAGCTGATTTAATGTATAGGCAAAGATTTGAGGTAAACACAAGTAATATTGGTCAGAACAGTGAACAGTCAAACCAGTCTAGTCAAATTGAATAGTACAATGCACCGTTGAAGTCAAATTCAAAGATCGATCAGTTTAAGTATTATATCATTGAGGTCCAATATTTCACATTACAATTTCCTATTTTGGTATGATCACTTATAAATTTTGATTGGGTTTTGGAGGCTGACTCAGGTAACACATTTTAGGGTTATTCCACCAACCTAAATGTGTTTATAAGAGATGAAGTTGTAAAGAGAAAGAGTGTTCTTGATGTTGTGATGATTGTGGTAGTTGAATGAGAAGTTTGTATGATCAGAGCAGCATAGTGAGCACTACAGAAGTGGATCTGTCAGGAAGAAGGTGCCATCATCATGTCATTCTTTGAGTTTACTTACTCAAGGCAAGTTCTAATAGGCTTAAGGTTAAAATCCTTTAGCAAGGTTACTCATCACAAGGTAAGTAGCATCCTAACAGGTTTGAAAATGAAATCCTTTAACAGGATGACTCTCAAAAGGAGTTTCAAATCCCTTAACATCGTAGTTCCTAACATGACATTGTAATAGCTCTTAACCGGGTTATAGATGCTCTAAACTGGGTATACCCTTTGTAGGGTGTTGTAATGCTCGTAACAAGGCATATCTTATTAGTGCACTAGTGATATTTGTGTGTGATAATTGCTACCATGTTTTTTACCTCTAACGAGGGTTTTGATGCTTAAATATTGGTGTCTTCAAGTGTTGATTTTGTGGATGTATGCTTTGTTATGTTTTATGTTACATTTATCTTTGCATGTTGGTCACTTTGGAAGTTGATGAATTTTTTTGTAGATCTATGGTTGCACTGATTCACTCTACGCCCCTCTCTTAGTTCCTTATAATACAAACATAAACATAAGAGCTAAGGGTAAGAAAAAATAGACAAAGGTATGTCAAATTGAAATATTCTGAAGATAATATTATTGGCGATAGGAACAAGGGTGTTTAGACTAGGAAAAGGGTTGCAAAAGATTAGATTTGCTTGATTTCTGAAATTGAACTAAAATATGATACTTAGACTAAATCTATTGAAGAAGAGCTTGTGATTACAAATGTCTACAAGGAGAAGCTCATGCTCAGTTCAGCCAAACTTGATTCAAACTAAGAGGAATTTACTAGACAAGAGTGGTCTTAAATTTGAAAAATGGGAAAGTTATAGATATTGTCAAGACAAGCCTAAAAATGAAAAAAAAATTAAAAAAACTAAGAACACTTTGGTGAGATTTCCTAAAGCTCAGAAATTCAGTGAGAAATGCTTTGTTTGTGGTAAGTATCATCATAAAGTTGTGGATTATAGAAAGAAAAAAATCATTTTTCTAGTTGCAAAAGGCATATTCATGACTCAACTATAAGTATTTATGATAGAATTAAGAAAAATATTGTCAAGAGGGAAAAATGTTATATGTTTTGCATGCAATAGATTTGGTCACATTCACAGTCATTTGCTCCAAAGAAGAATAAGGAGAGTGGACAGAAGATTGTTATACATTTCAGATGTAACATATTTGGACACATTGTTAAATATTTCATAAGGAAAAAAGTGAACAAATGTGGTCTGGTAGGGAAGGACAAGAACATACAAAAGAATGGTCAGATTAAGAAGAAGAAAGTGGATGGGAAAGGTTAGAATGTCAAAAGAATGCAGAAATATGACAAAGGAAAAAAAAAGATAAGAATGGATAAAGGAAAGAAGCATAGGAATGTGTCAAAGAGAAAGAACATTAAGGATACCGCGGGGGCACTTGCCCTCCTAATTATAACTAAAGATGGTGAGTTGTGCCTCAGTCTGTGGGCTTAACAGTCTAATCTTATGATATAGATTGATGTGAGGAGGATACTACTCAAGGGGAGTAGTTAGTTGTTTTATTATTTTAGTGCTTATTTTACTTAGGCAGAGAACATCCAGAGCTAAAGGATAAGATTTGATTATGTCTTTATCATTCATGTCAAAGGGGGAGAAGAAGGCATGTGAAAAAATCTTGGAGAACAAAGGGGGATCTATTGATTTCTTTTATTCACATCATATGTTGCCATTAATGTGAAAGTGAGATATTGTTGAGATGCATCAGTCTATGGGCTTAAAAATCTAATCTTGTGATACGGATTGATGTGAGGAGGTTGCTACTCAAGGCGATAGTTATTTGTTTTATGGGTGCCAACAAGAAGTTGAGTCCACTTTTTGGGCAAAAAGTGGAAGTGTTTTCCCTGATTTTCAAGTTGTCTATCAATTGATGTCAAAATTTGAGGCACTTAGAGATTGAATATCAAAAAAATACACTAATAGAAAATGTAGTGCTCAGAGTCTATTTTTCAAATATGTAATTTATTTAAATACCCACATAGTAGAAAATATATTTAGTAGGCATGTTTAAAAACCTCTTTTTCAAAATGCCTGTTTCGGGACCATACCCCGCATGTGTACGGCCACCCTATTTTGAAGTAAATAAACAAATTTTTCTAAATCCTTTTAGGGGAAGGTACCTAACACATCAAAGATTGGTCAGAATATTTTTTATTTTTTTTTAATTTAATATTTTTTTATTATTAATTTTTAATTGACTATAAAGTAAATTTTCAAAACCTCTCGTGTACGACCACCATAATTTGATGAAAATTTCACTTTTTTGAGAAATTTTTTATTTATTTTGAATATAGTTCTATGTAGATTGGTCACATATAATTCATTTTTTCAAAAACCTAAAATAAAAAAAGTTATTAAAGTTTTAGTGAACCTTACTATTTTAAGTTTAGGTACCACTTTTGATTAATAAATATTGTAAAAATAGTAAAATTTATCATATCACTATAAAATTTATATTTTTGAAATCTAGACAGTAAGATCTCTAATGGGTTTTAATTTCATCAAAAAATTTGATTAGGAAGAACCTCAAAAAATTACGGCAAGACAAAAATCTGGTGTTCAAATGCCTTAGCCATTATTTTGGAGGTCCAAGCATAGGCTTGGTCCCACCAAACCTGTCCCAAACCGAAATCCAATGCAAATGGTGGTTTGGTAAATTCAAATTTTAAAAATGGGCACACATTTAAAAATGTGTACCCGTTTCTTAAATGTAATAAATTGGCATAAAAAAATGATTTAAAAAAAAAAAAAAAAAATTTAAAAAAACGGGCACCTGTTTTGAAAAAAAATGGGTACCCATTTTTTGAATTTTGGATCGGGTGTCCGAGCCTAAGACGGGTGTCTATTTTTTTCAAAATGGGTGCCCATTTCTAGCGGTAGTTTTCAAGCCCACAAGACTTCCGCGGAATTGGCACTCAACTTCTTACACTTACCCTTATTATTTTGGTGATTATTTTCCTCAGGGGGAGAACATGCAGAGATGAAGGATAAGAGTTGATTATCTCTTTATCATTGATGTCAAAGGGGGAGAAGAAGTCATGTGAAAAAATATTGGTGATCAAAGTCGGAGTTGTTGGTTTCTTTTTTTTAACATCATATGTTGACATAAATGCCAAAGGGAGACATTGTTGGGAAGATGCGCATATGTATTAATAGGCATATTAGTTATATGTGTTGTCATTGATGTCAACATATTAGTTGGGCAGTTTGGTCATAGTTTGGCTAGTGGTGCAGTGTGCTCAGAGATCTGATGAGGAAAGGTTATTCTAGATAAGTGGTCACAAATGTTAGGAGATGTTGTAGAGAATTTGTACTTGGTCTAAGTCAAGTTACAGAGGTGCACATGAAGATTTTGATGAATTACGAGGTTAGGTATGGTGATTGGTATTTCGAGTTGTTCAGGAAGGTGACAGGGTGTCAGAAAAAGGTTTGGTGTGTGGCACATGCTGAGGTGGATATTTTTCTTTGCACATCTAGGTGGATATTTGGGACATCCTAATATGTTCTAATTTTAGTTGGTTCATGGTTCATAGATCTGCAAGGCATTTTTCAGTTATATCAGAGGGTGTTGATGGTGTTCTTGAGGTTTAGCACAAGAGATGCTAACAAATTTGATGAGTTGAATGGGTTTGTATGTCTTTGTGCTATTCAAGATGCCTATGGATGTTCTTGGATTCTATGCTAGCTGAGTTGGTGGTCCACATTGATTTTAGTGATCAGATATGAAGGATTTCTTAGTCAGTGGTATTTTTATTTTTGTTCTTGGCCGAATTGATTAGTAAATCATTTTTTGAAGTTCAAATTATAATTTATGGAAAGCGTTATGAGCTCGAGGTTGTTGATAGGGATCATTGTTGAGGTTTGGTGGTCAAAAATGAATTTGAATTATTAGTTTTGGCACGTTGATTTGGATTTTTGAATGAAAGGGGAACCGACCTTGTTTATTTGTCAACGTTGATAAATTTGATATAAATATGGAAAAAAACATGTGGCGCGAATGTGTTGGATTCCTTGCTAAGAAAGAGTTCAGATCTATTAGGGGTTGAATTACTCATCTAAAGGAGTTATATTATATTTGAGTAGAGATCTGATTGTGCTTCATTGGAAATGACCTAGGCATAGGGTAGATGCTATTATTCAGTTCAAAAATCTCAGAGTAATCATTGTAGTGATCATGTAGGGTAGTGAGCCTTCCATAGGTTTGTAGCCCTTTTTGTATTTAAGAAGTGATCTCTAGGCAGTGTTCCTAAATGCATGTGCATTCTCATTTGTAATATGTGTTATACTTCTAACAAGGTATAGTTCATATTGTGGATCTTCATCCCCACCGTGGTTTTTTCTCTAATAGGATTTCCCCGATAAAAAATTGTGTGTCAAAGTGTTGTGGATGCATTTTTTTAATTTGTGTATGAATACTTAATCATTAAGATCATAAATAAGGGTTATAAGGTTTAAGGGTTTTGAAATTTTGAAGTCTTCAAAACAATCAATTCACCCCCTCAGTTGTTCCCTGCTATATTTCCTTAAAAAATACATTAGATATTTTAAATTCTTGAAATATTTGAAATACATTAGAAATATATTGTAAATACTATCATGTTTTTGATAGATAAAAGCAGCAAGAGGGTGCTGGCCCGTGGAACAGGGGACTGGAGGCACATTAACAGCAGGTTAATGGCACAGTCGAAGTATGTAGCATGATTTACTGATTTACTGTAAATACTATCATGTTAAAAACCATACCCCTTTCTAAATGCATGCATCTTAAAAGCTATGGCCAAGAACTTATCCATCAAGGTGAACTTATAGTGGAAGGCTCCTCATATGTCGAGATACAAACAAAATCGAATTGCTAGGGGAGAAACCCTGTTAGATACGACATAAAATTTCTTTCTAGTTTAATAAAAACTCAATCTGTACATGCAATACTCTATCATTCAACAAAACATTATTATAAAAAAAAAGTGTACGCTATCACTCCTTTCACTTATCAATTATTATTTATTGATCAAGATTTATCTCCAACTATTAAATTGAATATTATTTAAGGAATAATAATCGATTACTAACTTTAAATTTAAATATGTAATCATGATTTACATGCCTTGAAGATGGTAATATAGTGCCTGGGCTCTCTGTTAATACTAAATACCAGAGAATTGGAGCTCCATCTTTTGCATATAGTAGAATGAATGCGTAAATCTCACAATCCTATCTGCATTATAATAAAGTGGGAATATCGATAACAGTGACTACAATGCATTTTTGCCAAACAGAAGCTTTAATGAAAATAGCAGAGAAGAAACGAACATTCTATTCTCTATCGAAAGGTAGAATACTTTCATGGAGATTTATTAAAACTCTTATTAGAAATGAGAAAAATAGAACGTATATGGCATAAATCAAAACCATCTGCTGTGCGTGTTAGTTCATTTAAAAAAATATTGCGTTTCCTTAGAGCCCAACCATCTTATTTGACGAAAACCTAAAGATGGTGCAAACCACTTTCAGTTGCACGCAGCTTGCAATACCATTTATATCAGATAGTGATAAACATGCTCTTTGGGTCCTTCAAAACTGCGGCTTCTCAAAGGAAACAGCTTTTTTTCTCTCTTAATTCCCGCTGTTATGCTTGAATTAGATGGTTGCATAGGCATTTATAGGATGCCAAACAACATTTGAAAAATCTTTAAAGAGATTGCTTCTCAAAGTATTGGAGGACCAATGAATTGGGTGGCGGACCATAGCAATCATAGTTGAATGCCATTCTCAGCGCACATCTTTAACCAAGTTTTTTATTCAACAAGACCTCATCACAGACTATAATAATAATGGATTTTTTCGGACTTCTCCTAACTCTTATTCAATATCTCAATTATACAGCCCATGTAAGCGATTGTTTAGCTTTACAGTCAAAAACGTCATCATGTGGTCAATCTTTCAACTTATTTATTTAGATATTAATGTTTCCTACGGGTATGTCTATTGAGAGAATGATTGGAAAGTTACACAGAAACATGTAATATTTGTATAAAACATTGCTGAAAACTTAAATCTTAAATTTGTGAAAGTTGGGTTAGAGATTTAGGGAGTCAAATGGATGGATGATGGCATGATTAATTTCCCACAAGAGGAAAGACTAATGCTTTTCCCACCAATTCCAGTTGTGTGCATTAAGAACATTTACAAGTGGATGAAAAATTAATATAACTACATACCGTATTTATTTGGTGTGTTCATGTCGACGAGGCACTGTTTTTGGGAGCTGTCATTCACATAGACGAGATTAAAAAACAATGGGCATCCCATTTTGTTATTTTGTTTTGGTATTCAAGATAGTGGACGTTAATTCAACCGAATAATTGTCGCCAATAGAGAAAGTAAATAGTTAGTTATGGCGTGGTTCTTCAGTTTCAAAAAGAAGAATTGCGTGTGCTTTTATAAGAAGGCTTCAACTTCAAATATTCTACGCTGATTTGAGAGTTTCATACACATTTGAGCTGTTTCATTCTGTATTTAAACAGCTTCATACGCATTTGAGTTGTTTCATTTTGATCCAAATATGATTTGTTGTTACTTATTAAACAGGAAAACACAACACCCACTCCTAATCTTTTTGGTTGTTCTCTATTTTCGTATCAAATTACATTGATATACGAGAAACGTAATTAAGGGTTGGGGGCATCTCTGAAGGTTCAGATATTAGCTTGCTTTGTATATTTTATTTATATTATATTATTCTTCACATCAGGAGTCTGGAATATTTTTATTGTAAGGTCTTTTTCGTTTGTTACAGTTGCAAGTGTTATCGTTTTTCTTTAATAGCTTCAATGTGCTGATTTGATGGTATATGAGGATGTGTTGATAATCGCAGCAACGTAAAGAATTTGTTTCCAAAGTCTTTTATGAAGTATGTCTTCTAAAACATTTCTAGATGAGGTTCTTCCTATTTCATAATATGATCATGTTTTTT
>MU224644.1:91159-104286 GCA_018584345.1 Thuja plicata
AGAAGATGGAAGGAGACATTGAAAGGAAAAAAGAGGGAACTAAAGCCTCTTAGTTGCTAGAAATGGTTTATCACAATACCTGAGGGAAGGAAGAGTATGTGCTAAGGAAATAGATGAAGGGGAATTTGCATATATATCACAATGAAAGAGGTAGTGAATCTCTATGCAGAAGAAAGAAGGTTATGCAAAGAGAAAAGGCATTCGATGGGATAGTGAAATATAAATTTAAGCTTCAGATTTATTGAATGGATTTATTATAGAAGAGAGTCTCTATATATTAATAATAAACTAATAAATAGAATATATTTAAATTATCACTGACTTGTTATGTTACTTGTTGAATTTTTTGGCACTTAGAATGTGTTTCTATTGTTTGTGTAGATCATTGCTTCAACCCCCCTATCCCCCCCTCCCCCTCCATGATCCTAGTATTCTGACCGGTGGTATCATACCCAAGTGCCTTTTTTTTGGTCTAACAACCTTAGGTAGGTCTTGGATCATGGAATCCTTTCTGTCATGGCCCGAGATAGTTAATCTAGTACAAAAGTTGTCATGTTTAATGGTTGTGAATATGAGTTTTGGAGAATAAAAATTGAAAACCTATTTGTTGTCTCTAGGTGTTTATGTATGGGGTTTTGTTAATAGTGGACTTACTATTTTGAGTAAATTATCTACAAATTATGTTGCTAAAAAAATATTATGAGACTGATGCTAAAGAAAGTCATGTTATTTTGAGTAGTCTATCCAAAGATGTTTTGTAAAAGTAATGCATTGTAAGTCTCCTCAAGAAGTGTGGGATAAGTTGAAAAAAAATTTGATAGGGAGCCTCCTTGGTAACCTTCTAAGTTTTCTTGAAATCTTCTTTGGTCTCTCTAAGGACCTCTAGGGCTTCCTCAATCCACCCTCTAACAACTTGGAAAGACTCGATTCTTTCCCTCCAACCAAGAGACTACCTATCTTGTTAAGATTAACCACCTAGTTCTCTGCAAGAACTCTTCACATCTTCATCTTCAAAGTCATATCCATGAGTTTGAGTTGCAGGAGGTCAAGGGCCTCATTTCACTGCTATCTTGGCTCCAAATTAGGATCTCAACTTATCAAGGTTGGTCTTATACCAATCGAGTTCCAATTTCCAAGGATTTAGGCCTTGTACCCTTTTTCCCAATTAGGCCTCCTCAAATCTAGGAACTCTCAAAAATAGAAAAAATTCCTCAAAGAACCCCCAGAAATGTTTTTCCAGTTCTTAAGTATGGAAAAAACCCACCAATATTTTCTTGGTCTTGAGGTTTAACACTATCTGTACACCCTGTTTCAGAACTAGGGCTTCTTCCTTGTTTTTAGGCCTGTTTTTTGGTTTTGGCTTCAAAAATTTGAAAGATGGTTTCTTGGATAGATCTCTTTGATTAGGAGTACCTACACAACACCAAAAAATACATCCATGGCCTTCTTGGCTCATGAAAACAACCCCCTACACTTTTAAGCTAACTGTTACTTGCTTTTCCTAACCGGGCTCTTCATCTAGCTTGTCTAGGGCAAGTTCTTAAAAATACTTGCATGCATCTTCAGAGCTCCTCCTTCCAGATTCTGAAATCTCTATGGACCTATTCTCCATTCCCAAGTGGCCATATAGAACCAATGTTGGGAAGTGGAGTTAGGTCCACATCTTTTCTCCTCACTCAAAACTGGATGACAAACTGTCTGAAACAAAAGAATTTACAACCTTCAAAAGAAAAGTAATTACAAATCAAAATAGCTTATGGAAAAACTTCACAACATGCCCAAAAATGGCACAAAATGATCATAGTCTATAAACTAATCCATGCAACACAAAAAAACACAAAAACTCTTCAAATCTGATGTTCTGTCATAAAAAGCTCTTGGCTCCAAAGTTCAAATCCATACAAATGAATTCTTCCCTACCTAGATTAGGGTTTTTCCACCTTATATCCTCACTACACACATGCTTGACTCCTTGGATGGGTTCAACTCCAGCTCAAACTTTGAAACCCTCCAAACAACAAAATGTTGTCAGCAACTTTTGAAAAGTTGCTAATGTTGCATAACAACATTTTACATCTTTTACAATATTTGCATTTTGCAAGTGTTTAGACACTAATATAATATATCTAACCTTAGTTAGACCACCTAGGGTATCCAAGGACCCTAAGTACATGCATGAAATCACCCTATCATTTGATGACATCATCAAGTACAATTCACTTAAATGAGCCAAAAAGAGCTATTTGACCAAACAGAAGCATAAAATGAAACCTACCTAAAACACTCTTGGTCCACATGACCTTATGTATTTACATTGCCCTACAAGAGGGTCTTTTACACACTTACACACCCAAAATTTCATGAGACCACCAACTTACTGGTTTCCCAAGGGTGCTCCTGCACCATACTACCAAGGCTAAGAACTTAAGTCGCCTCCGGGGACAAGAGTTTGGGATTAATGTCCTACTTATTAAACTCAATCTCAACTACCCAAGTAGCCTTAGCTTCTGACTTTCCTGCCCACTGAATGAGGTGCTCCATGTATGTGCCCTGCCTGGTCTTTTTCTTCACCTGAGAGTCCAAAATCTTTACTGCTATTGGTGTTGGTGCAGGGGTAATCTGAACATCGGCTGCTATTGCTTTACTATCTGACTATAGCCTAGTATCTACTAGAGTATTTCCTTTGTACTATACTAAATCCTGCACATTGAAAATAGGAGACATTGCCAAATCTGATGGCAAGTCTAGTTTATAGGCATTGTGCCCATATTTTGCAAGAATCTTGCAAGGACCAATCCTCCTCATTTGGAGTTTGGTGGGGACCCCCTTCTAAAACCTAGAATTGTTGAGATGCACCATCACAAGATCACCCATAGCAAACTGAAGTTCCCTTCTTCCTTCATCAACTTTGGCTTTTAATTTTTGTGTAGCCTCTTGGAGCTACTTCTTCACTTGATCATGAACTTCCTTCATGGATTGAGAAAAATATTCTGCATATGCACTCCTTCCTTCTGCATTTTCCAAATTTATTAACTCTAACACACCTCTAGGGTGCAGCCCATAAACTATTTCAAAGGGGCTTTTGCCTGTTGTCCTATTTGCACTGTCAATGTAGGCATATTCATCCTGTGGTAACATCTGATCCCACATCACTCCATACTCCTTTGTCAAGCACCTAAGGAGATTTCCTAGCACTCTATTGATCACTTCAGTCTGACCATCTATTTGGGGATGGTAGGCTGACCCAAATGAGAGATTGGTTCCCAACCTTGACCACAAGGTCTTCCAAAAATGACCCATGAATTTGACATCTCTATTAGATACTATGCTGATGGGTAAACCATGAATCCTTACCACTTCTTTAAATAAACAATGAGAAATATGAATGGAATCATGGGTGGTTTTGGAAGCAATGAAATGACTATTTTGCTAAACCTATCTACCACCACAAATATACTATCTAAACCAGTCTTTGTTCTAGGCAGCCCAACAATAAAATCCATGCTGATACATCCCCAAGGCCTATTAGGAATGGGCAAAGGCTGATACAAACCTGGATTAGATGATATACCCTTGGATTTTTGGCAAACCAAACATTGCTCCACATACTTCCTGATGTCCTTCTGCATCCTAGGCCAATAATAGAACCTTTGCACTAATTCTAAAGTCTTATTTAGGCCAAAATGCCCACTTAAGCTGCCATTGTGCTTTTCTTGAATAACATTATCCCTCATAGATCCCTTAGGAACACATAACTACCCTTATCTAAACAAGAGATCATTATAAATTGTATAGTCTGCAAATTGAATATGGAAATGGTTCTTGAAGTCTTTACATGTACCTTGTATGCTTCTGAGAAGTCCTCATCACCTTCATATATCTCCTTGAAGCTTTCTATGCCTATACTTTGTAGCTGCACTTCTTGGACTGTCAAGAGTCTCCTACTCAAAGAATCAACCACTTTATTCAACTACCCTTTCTTAGGTTTGATAGTGAAGGTATAGGCCTACAAATATTCCATCCACTTAAGGTGTCTATTGCTTAACTTCTCCTGAGAATTGATAAAACTCAAAGCCTTATTGTTAGTATAAACTACAAATTCCTGGGGCAACAAATAGTGCCTCCATTTCCTCAAGGCTTGCACCAATGCATATAAATCTAGGTCATAAGAAGAGTACCTATTCTTGGCCTCATTCAACTTCTCACTATAAAAGGCCACTGGCCTATTCTCTTGATTCAATACTAGCCCAACAGCTACACCACTTGCATCACATTCAAGGGTAAACAACTTATCAAAATTAGTCAAAACCAAAATAGGTTGTGTTGCCACTCTTTTCTTCAATACTTCAAAACCTCTACCAGCCTATGGAGTCCATTTGAGTTTGGTCTTCACTCCTCCTTTAATTGTATCTAAGACTGGTGCACATATTTCACTAAAGCCTCTAATGAACTTCCTATAAAATTGTGCAAGTCCATGAAAACTTCCTACCTCAAAGCTGCATGTAGGGGTAGGCGAAATTAATATTGCTTCAACCTTGCTGGGATCCATCTTCAAGGTTCCTTGTGACACCACAAAACAAAGATAGATAAACTCTTGTTTCATAAAATCATATTTTTTCAAGTTAATGGACAACTTCTCCTCATGAAGTTTCTTCATCACAATCTGCAAATGTTGGAAGTGTTCTTCCTTGGTCTTACTAAAAATTAGAATGTCACCTAAGTACACAACTACAAATCTGCCTATGTAGTCCTTCAACACCTCATTCATCAACCTCATAAAGGTTCTTGGAGCATTGCTAAGCCCAAAGGGCATGACCAACCATTCATAGAGCCCTTCTGTTGTCTTAAATGTTGTTTTCCATTCATGCCCCTCCTTAATTCTGATTTGGTGGTACCCACTCTTCAAATCCAATTTGGTGTAGTACCTTGCTCCTCCCAAAGAGTCCATAAGTTCTTCAATCCTAGGAATGGGAAACTGGTATCTCACAGTGATCATATTGATTGCTCTTGAGTCTATACAAAGCCTCCACTTGCCTCCCTTCTTGGATGCTAGAATAGCTGGTACTGCACATGGACTAATGCTTTGCCTAATAAGACCTTGGTCCAAAAGTTCTTGGGCTTGTTTTGCTATCTCCTTATTTTTATCAAGAGTCACCTTGTATGTAGCTTTGTTTGCTAGAGAAGCTCCGGGTATGAAGTCAATCTGATAAATTATGTCTCTTGGAGGTAGCAACATTGTTGGTGTTCCATCACTAACTATGTCTTTAAACTCCTCCAATAACTCTTGCACTTCCTTTGGCAATAGTGGTTGTTCCACCTTCTTCTCTTCACTAGGCTTAAGCATGATAGCATAGTGTAATCCTTCTCCAATCTTTACTGTCTACAAATAATCTTTACCTCCCTCCAATAAGACATTAGTCTCTACTCTTGTAGACCCCTCATCATCCACAAGTGACTGTATTTTATAAGTGACCCCATCTTTCTTGAAAGAATAAGAATTATTCTCTCCATCATGCACTATTTTTCTGTCAAACTGCCATGGCCTACCTAAAATTAGGTGGCGTGCATCCATTGGGAGTACATCACATAATATTCTGTCCACATACTTTCCTATTGAAAAATTCACCCATGCTTGCTCATTAACAAGAACATGCTGACCCTTATTCAACCATGTTACTCGATATGGATTTGTATGGAGTATTTTTTTCAATCCCAACTTGCTGACTTACCTCCTCTAAGATAATGTTATCAATAGACCCTGAGTCTATGATCATCTTGCAAACTTTCCCAAGAATCTTGCATTTTACTCTGAATAGTGCCCTCCTTTGCTTGGCTTCTTCTTTGACCAGCTCTTTAATGAGTATTCTCCTAATCATAAGATTCTCCCCACTTTCTGAATCAAGGTTGATTTTAGGGGCTTTACCACTGTTATTGTCCTCTTGAGAAATATAATTCACTCTTTTCTCACCATGTGAGCTAGAAGCTTTCTCCGGGCATCTATAGGCTGGATGGCCTAGTTGATTGCAATGAAAACACTTCATGTTTTCAAAGTGTGAGGCTCTACCTAAACCTCCAAATCTACCTCTTCCACCACCTTGGAATCCTCTTCCTCTACTCATGCTACCTCTACCACTAGTCTCATTGACTATCTCAATCAATTTAGCTTCACCTTGGGACCTATAGTCACTGCCTCTACCTGCAAAGCTGCCTCTTCCTCTATTTTCTTTGCCTCTACCTCTTCCTCTTGAGGTCTGATCATGCTTCCTCTTGCTCTTTTCTTCTATTTTTAGAGCCATTTGATAGCATTGTCTCACACTTGTTAAGGTAGCAAGACTCATCTCCTCTTGTATAGACCACTTGAGCCCATTTTGATATCTAGCCAATTTGATGCTTTCATCCTCCACTATCTTTGATCTTAAACATAAATTTTGAAACTCCTCTGTATATGCTTGGACTTCAAGGTCTTTTTGTCTGAGTTTTTGTCTCTTTCTATGCATTTGAGCTTCATAGTCATCCGGGAGATAAGTTTGTTTCAACTTAGCCAACATACCTTTCCATGAAACAATAGGGCTCTTGCCCTCTTTCTCCCTCTCATTCTGAACATATTTCCACCAGGTAAGTGATGGTCATCTCAATCTAGACTTAGCCACCTTGATTTTTTGAGCATCAGTCATCCCATCACACTCAAAATGATTCTCAAGGCTGTCTATCCAGTCTAAAACCAAATCAACATCCATTTGTCCACTAAATAGTGGCACCTTCTCCAAGGCTTTACCACTTAAGGCTTTGAGTACCTTCAAGAAGGGTTCCTCTCACAAGACCAGATTAGGGGTAGGTGCTTCTTCTTCTAGGTCCCACTCCTTCTTCTTAGCTTCTTTTTCCTCTTTCTGGTCTACCTTGTCCTTGACTCTTTCAGCCTTCTCTCAGACTTCATCCAAGAGTTACTCCATTTGAGCCAATCTCTCTCTCAACAACTTGTTATCTTCTTCTTGTTCTTCAACTTTCTTCACCAATTCAGCATTGGTCACCATCTTTCTTTATGCACTAGACTCCTCACTTGAGTCTTTGGTCTACAACATCCACTAGCTGCACTTTTTCTTCTCCCAAATCTTGAACTTGGGCTCTGATACCACTCTGATAGGGAGCCTCCTTGGTAACCTTCTGAGTTTGCTTGAACTCTTCTTAGGTCTCTCTAAGGACCTCTAGGGCTTCCTCAATCCACCCTATAAAAACTTGGAAAGACTCAATTCTTTCCCTCCAACCAAGAGACTACCTATCTTGTTAAGGTTCACCACCTAGTTCTCTACAAGAACTCTTCACATCTTCATCTTCAAAGCCCTATCCATGAGTTTGAGTTGTAGGAGGTCAAGGGCCTCATTTCACTGCTATCTTGGCTCCAAATTAGGATCTCAACTTATCAATATTGGTCTTATACCAATCGAGTTCCAATTTCCTAGGATTTAGGCCTTGTAGCCTTTTTCCCAATTAGGCCTCCTCAAATCTAGGAACTCTCAAAAACAAAAAAAATTCCTCAAAGAACCCCCTAAAAGGTTTTGATAATTCTTAAGTATGGAAAAAACCCACCAATATTTTCTTGGTCTTGAGGTTCAACACTGTCCATACACTCTGTTTCAGAACTAGGGCTTCTTCCTTGTTTTTAGGCCTATTTTGTGGTTTTGGCTTCAAAAATTTGAAAGATGGTTTCTTGGACAGCTCTCTTTGATCAGGAATACCTACACAACACCAAAAAATACATCCATGGCCTTCTTGGCTCATGAAAACAACCCCCTGCACTTTTAAGCTAACTGTTACTTGCTTTTCCTAACCGGGCTCTTCATCTAGCTCTCCTCGGGCAGGTTCTTAAAAATAATTGCATGCATATTCAGAGCTCCTCCTTCCAAATTATTGAATCTCCATGGACCTCATCTCCACTCCCAAGTGGCCATATAGAACCAATGGTAGGAAGTGGAGTTACGTCCACATCTTTGCTCCTCACTCAAAACTGGACAGCAAACAGTCTGAAACAAAAGAATTTACAACCTACAAAAGAAAAGTAATTACAAATCAAACTAGCTAATGGAAAAACTATACAACATGCCCAAAAATGGCACCAAATGATCATAGTCTATAAACTAATCCATGCACCACAAAAAAAACAAAAACTCTTCAAATCTGTTGTTCTATCATAAAAAGCTCTTGGCTCCAAAGTTCAAATCTGTACAAATGAATTCTTCCCTACCCAAATTAAGGTTTTTCCACCTTATATCCTCACTACACACATTCCTGACTCCTTGGATGGGTTCAACTCCAACTCAAACTTTGAAACCCTCGAAACAACAAAATGTTGTCAGCAACTTTTCAAAAGTTGCTAATGTTGCATAGCAACATTTTACATCTTTTACAATATTTGCATTTTGCAAGTGTTTAGACACTAATCTAATATATCTAACCTTAGTTAGACCACCTAGGGTAACCAAGGACCCTAATTACATGCATGTCATCACCCTGTCATTTGATGACATCATCAAGTATAGTTCACTTAAATGAGCCAAAAAGAGCTATTTGACCAAACAGAAGCATAAAATGAAACCTACCTAAAACACTCTTGGTCCACATGACCTTATGTATTTAAATTTCCCTACAAGAGGGTCTTTCACATACTTACACACCCAAAATTGCATGAGACCACCAACTTACTGGTTTCTCAAGGGTGCTCCTACACCACAATTATTATGTAAATGATATGGTCAAAGAAGAAAATATGCAAAATATAAGGGCGAGACTTGAAAGATCAAAAATAGGTGAAGAAGAGAAAATAGAAGAATATTTTCTCAAGGTGGATGAAATGATAAATGGCATTTGTGGATTTGGTGAAGAGATAGAGGATAAATAATTTGTTAAGAAGGTTCTAAGATCCTTACCATGAAAATTTGATTCTAAAATATTGGCAATAGAAGAGAAAAATGACATAAACAAATATACGATGGATGGAATATGTATGGTGCTCTTGTTGCATATGAAATGAGGACTTGTAAAAGGAGAATCATCAATTAGAGAAGCAACTTTCAAGGTTGATAAGAAGGCTAAATTTTCATGAGATTCTGAAGATCTTGATAGCTTATAATCTCACCTTGCAATGAGGCTAAAGAAGGGTCCAGGTAAGTACAAAGGTAAAATTCCTTTCAAATGGTTTAATTGTGGGAAAATAGGGCATTTTGTAAAAAAATGTCCTCATGAGATTCTAATGATGATGAAGACAATAAAGAAAAACAAGGTAAAAAAATGTTCTCTAATAATAGAAGAAAGTTCTATTACAATATAAAAAAGAGTTTACTTTTGGCTATTTTTGATAGTGACTATAAAATCTCTATTTGTGAAGAAGGTGAGGTTGTGTTTATGGAAATTGAAACTACTAATGTGAATCATGATTAAATTGTTAGTGAAATGAACAGTGAAATAAAGATGGTGGAGGTTGACCTTTAGTGTGAACTATTATGTGCAATCAAGAAGATTAAAAAATTAAAGAGGGAGATTTGTCTTCAAGAAGACCAAGCCTTGAAAGAGGAGGATTTGACTAACAATATCAAAACTTTGGAATAAAATATTTCTGATATGAAATTACTGTTGCCCAAATTTTCCATCCTATGCAATTGGGCCTAATTCTGTGTTTTCCGCCCAAAAATGGTCAAGACCCTTTTCAAAATCTTGCTTTTTGTCTCATCGCGCAATCGCGATCCATTTAAATCAAAGTCTTTTAGTTGGCAATTGCATGACGAGTCGAGAAAAGGGGTCATCGTGCAATTCCAAGCCATATATGTCAAGTCGTTCAAGCTGTGCGACTAAGCGAGTGCAGCACAGAAGGTGTATCACACAGTCGTGATGTCTGTTCCTTGTCAGGTTTCAAAGCTACGAGTCGGTGACGAGTAAAGTAAACAAACGTCACGCACTCGCAAACAGTCATAAAGTGAAGTTTGCAGGCCCGCAAGTTGGCGATGAGTTCAGAGCAGAAGGCCATCGCACACTCACTGATCAATGAAGATAAAGGGCGAGAAACTTGCGAGTGTGCGACCGAGGAAAGAAGTAGTCATCGTGTAGTCACCGAGCAATACAGATCAAAGGAAAACGGCTCGCGACTAAGCGACTAAGTGATTGTTCAACACTATCACTCAGTCGCCAAGGGATAAAGGTGAACCAAATGCAGCTTGTGACTAGGCGACACGCTGAAGGATAATGTCATCGCGTAGTCACTAATCAAATTGGATGAATCACAAGGGGCTCGCGATCTTGCGACGAATTAAAAGAAGACATCATCGCTCTGTCGCCAGTCATTTCAGACAAAAGAAAAGGCACTCGCGAGTGTGCGATTAACAAAAGCAGGGCTCGTTGCTCACTCACCGAGAAATGAAGACAAAGGAAAAAGAACTCGTCGGTGTGCGATTGGCATAAAGAGAAGAGATGTCGCTCGGTCGCTCAGAATTCAAAAAGTCATTTTAAAATAGACAGCAAGTGTGCGATAAAGGAATAACTGAAGGGTAAAGTGCATTGGCACTCATTCGCCGAGACCCAGGTAATTTCAGAGATCAGCTCATGAGCTTGCAACCGAGTAAAAGACAGATGCCATCGCTTACTCGCACATGGGAAAAGGATAGAATACGTAGAACAGAGATTTTTTGCTCGGCTTGCAGTAGTTTCAGAGGTTCGTCAGAATTCTAAAATTGAAGGAAATTATGCACAAAATAGTCTACTGATCTCTGATTAGATTTGTTTCAATATCGGTTAACAGAGAGATCAGATTGTTCTCAGATGATCTAAATAAGATATTTTTTTTTTTGATGAATAGTTCCTTTTCTATTAATAAATATTAAAGTTACATATCCACAAAAAAGGGGCCGGGGGATAAAGAAATCACCTTGCAGAGTTCACACGGCTAAGTCGGAAACATAAAACTATTCATAAAAAAAAACATAATGCCATTTAGGCAACAAGAGCAGTTCTAGAAGGTGGAGGATCTTTATCATCCGATCCCCACTTCTTAGTGGGATTGACAGGAGGGTCGGGAAGCGACCAACCATCATTATCAGCATCTTCTTTTTCTTTTTCTTTTTCATCCTCCCTAGGCGGGGAGATAGCAAGCGCCAGGCGGGGAAACTTGGAAGAAGTGGCAGGAGGCCAATCCCAGCCACGGCGAGCACCAGGGACATCAGGAGGGGCAGACTGCGCCGGGGCTGGCCCTCATCCAGAAGTCTGCGGAGGTGGAGAAGCCGAGCGGCACCGCCAACCATCCCCACCACCTCTCAGAGAGTGATGGCGAGGGGCCTAGGACCATGGCATGTGTGAGCAGCACGCAGAGGAGCTACGCCTGCGGCGACGGCCTCTGGGAGGCGTACCCTCGGCAGAAAGAGCATCCGGAGGAACCTGGGCAACAGTACAGGGAGCATTGCCCCAATGATTGAGAAGCTCCTATAGGTGAGCCACTTCTAGAGCCACTTTATTGGCTTGCACTTGAATCTGCATAATCACATTATTGCATATAGTAACTTTGTTATACATAGAAACATTAGTATCAATAGAGCTGTGAGCAAAAATAACAGCATTTCTATCTTTCCAAAGATTAAACAAAATCTCCATCCTAAAAGTATGCCAAATTTGGGTAAACTTGGAGGGGAGTCTGGGAGAGTCTCCTAAGACAATCATATGCCAAGAGAGTGGCTCAGGCCGAAAAGGCTTGAAAAAATCATGAATCCACTGCCAATACTGTTGAGCTCTCCTACAGAACCAAAAAATGTGCAAAAAGGACTCAGGGTGCCCGCAAAAAGGACAACAAGGATCATGAACTCCCAGATGTTGGAGTCTAGGGCCAAATGGGAGACCTTGAAACAAAAGACACCAAGAAAAAAGGGCCATCTTGGGTTCTGTAATGGTAGTCTAGATGGTCTAAAAATGAGAGCTCCAGTGGGAAGTGGCCGAATGAAGATGCCATCTCTGGTTAAGGGTATCCACCATTGGGAGATGCGGGGATAACCATCTATACCCAAGCCTTGGTTTGTAATTATTGAAATGCATGGATGGATACCATTTCCAATCCTTCCACCACGGCCTAGTAGAATGAATGCCAATCTTGTGAAGCAGATTGGTAGGAATAGCAGAAACCAAAAGATCAAAAGTCTGGCGATCAGAACGAGCCAGCTGAAATTGAACTTGCATATCCTCCCAAGGTCAAATTCCTATAGAGACTCTGGAAAAAAGATCCTTGGGAGTCCGAATACCGCATTTGAAAAAATGTAGAGCACAAGCTCCTTGAGTTTTGGCCAAGGGCATCCCCTAAATGGAAAACAGAGGAGACCACCAAAGACTCTGCTGATTAAAAGAAATCCCATTGCGAAAAGCATCACCATCCCATTGAAGCCAGGGCTTAATAGCTTCCCAGGCTTTCCATATGCTCTTGATGATGAAGTTACCCTGAATTTGAACAGGCTCTCTCATAGTGAGCAAGGTTTGGAGGCCAAGGCCTTTCCAGGTAGGCCGATGAACCGGAAATCCGGTGGAAATGCAGTGTCTGACAAGGATTTTCCATGCCTCATCGCCAGTGAGAGCTTGAATAATCCACTTCACACAAAGAGCAAGCCCTTGCTTCTGGGTGGAAAGAAGGCCCAGACCTCCCGAGTCACGGGGAAGGCAGCAGTATTCCCAAGCAACCCTATGAAACCCATGGCCATCAGCCCCAGAAGCCCAAAGAAAGTCTCTGAGCAGACGCTCAAGCTTGAGATAAGAGGCCTTGGAGGGAGCCCAACAAGAAGAATAATAAACATGGGTGGCAGCCAGCACTTTCGAACAAATCTGGAACTTCCCTGCAAGAGAGAGCGGCTTGCAAATCTAGTATTGCAACTTTTTCTCAATTTTAGCAAGAACAACATTCCATAAGTCCATAGAAGAGCCATGAAAGGCAAAAGGAATGCCCAGAAAGTGAAGAAATTCTCCATGTTGCACCCATTTCCAGTCAAAATTAGCAAGCCAAGGCGGGGCTGGAAGAAAAGACTGTCTGAAACAAAGAGTTTTGCACCATTGAATGGCAGATCCAGAGGCTTGACAAAAGGTGTCCAAGAAATGCAAGGCATTGGAGATGTTCT
>MU224644.1:185951-199343 GCA_018584345.1 Thuja plicata
GATGTCCTTGAAATCATCTTTGAAGGCACCAGCATCAATCTTTCTATTCTGAGTGGACCCTGGCAGCAGCTGCAGAAATTCGTCTGAGAAACTAGGTTTTCCTTTTGGATCATCTCCACTGCCTCCATTGGTTGAAGCCATGCTCATAGAAGTACTCATCTCTGCTAGCACTTAGAATTTATGGCTTGAATGATATTGAAACAAATCTAAGAACAACTCTCTGTATCTCTTAGAAATTTCAATCACTCGAGAAAACTGTAACAGCTCTGAATATCACATTTTTCTCTAAAATAATAACTTTGCTCTAAGATCACAAGAACGGTGAATAGGAATGAATGTAGAATTCTCTGTTTATAGCCATGAGGTTTAAAGTACATGGTTCAAAGTTCAGAAACGTCAGTTCTACAATTAATTTGATATGCCATGAAACATTCAAAAACCTAGCCGTAGTTTCTCGAGGTGACAGGAAATCAAATTTAAATCATGAGTATTTTGGCACAATCACAAAAATGGTTAAGACAGCTGACATGGAACTCTATGATTCATTCTCTGTCATCAATCTCAGCTACCTTTTGTACACAATAATCATAAATTCTTTTATCTGATTGGCCGCCTGCTTGATTTTCTGTGTCACGTCCTCCACTTGGCACCGCTTTATAAATCCTGTTATCAGGCGACCTCGCGACCTCGTTAAGTCTCTTTGTCGCGAGTGTATCTCCTTAACCATGGTCTGATCATTAGATTTGGCGACCATGTAATTCCTTTACCTCAGCTTAACCCAAGTCTCTCCAGCAATCAGGCGACTATGGGAAAATCTTAGTCGCGCAGGGTTAACCTTAACTCAGTTTTCATCTCCAGACTACGCGACAAACCATTGCACTTAACATTTCATGGTAATCGCCAAGTTGTTGGATCCTCATTTCTCTTTTCAAGACTTCATGACAATTCTTAGTCGCTGAGTCAGGAGATCCTGCGTCTTTACCTTTAACTTGAAGCACGTGCCCTTTTCTGTTTACAGCGACCTCGTGACATACCTTAATAACTTAGTCGGAAGGAATTTCTCACTGGGGCACTTTTATCACCAGACTTAGCAACCACCGTTAGATCTTTTTACTTGTTCATCGAACGGTTGTCTTTTAATCGCCTTAGAATTCCTCATACCCTTAATTTATCAAGAGACTTCGCGACCGAGGGTAACATGACTTAAGTCTCCTTATCGCTTGATCCCTTTTCTTTATCTAGCAATCACATGACAACCACTATCATTCTGACAGATGTCATCTTTTCTTTCGTCCTCTTTATGCATTCTGGAAATCTGAGTCATCACTCCTGTTCTAGCGATATCCTGACTGAGTAAAATCACTTAACCTAAAACTGTTAGTCGCTGAGTCGTGACTGTTATCCACTAACCGCCAAATATCACGAGACCATGCGACTGAAGAAAAACCTTAACTATTTGAATGTCCTGATCCAGCGACAAAGCGACATGAAGAAAGCGCAAAGTCGGGAGACATTTCATTGACTTTCAAAATCTTCTTGCAATCACCCGACTGAGGTGGGTCCCGTGTCTTTTAAAGATTCATATTATGAGAATTAAGCGACAACCCGACCAAAGGAAAATCGCTAAGTCTCGAGACACTAAGAGAATATTCTATTTTTTAACGAGACTAAGTGACACAAGGTAAAAGCAAAGTCGGGAGATAATTTGGCATACTCGTTCTGGGTCATGCGATCAAGTGACCTGACTTAAACTTTTTATATAGCACATGCCTTTAGTGACTTAAAAAAGTAATGAGGAAATAGAAAGACATGGCTAAGGGTTTAAAATACATCGTTTAACATTTGGCCTTAGGGTTTTTTCAGGGTTTTTGACAATTTGGCAAGGTATAGGCACGAAAACCTGAAAATTTTCAGAGGGCAAGGCAAGGAACAGGGCAAAACAGAAAAAACACGAAATACAACCAATAGGCTCCATTATAGAAGCCGTGTTTTCTTGGTGTTGTAATGATCACTCCACCATAGCTGGTCTTCAACGGTCTTCTTTGAATACTGTCGACCACTCTCCAACCACTTCTCTCCTACCAAGTTAGTTATGACATGGAAATATTCATGCAACAAGCTTAATCAAATTAAATATCCAGATGTTAGAACATATATTCTGATGGTTTTATGAAATACTGCATTATATGTATAATATTAGCAAAGTATGTCAAAAACATCTACCCATGGTTTAACATTTTTATCTGGACTTTTATCACAAGTTTTGACTAGCTAGGCTCTCAAAGGTTTTAACAAAAACTAGAACAAAGTATTACAATTATACAAAACAAAGGCAATAATTTATCCTTATCATCTGCCCCTTGGTTAATCAAATGCTTGTCCTCAAGCATTGCACCTTCTGGCAATTGACCTGTAGTCACCAACTTCAGTTCTTCCCCTCCTCTGGCTCTTAAAGGAGTAGTAGAATCCCCTTGTTCTTTCCCAAACTTCTCTTCTATGATCTTCTTGCATCCTGTCAAGTCTAGTAGTGTTGATATCATACAAGGGCCATAGGAGCATGGGGGGTTGCATTGTGAGTGGACACCAGAGCTCCTACCTAATTTGCCTACCCAGCGCTATGTACTTTGGGGCCCGGTGTATACCTGCTTCAAGGTTAATGGGGCTATGCAGTTCTAATCTTTTAAAGACCTCTGATAATCTGCCCCATCTACTTCTTGCACCAGTTAGGGCTCTTTGGAAGACAAAGTAGGACATGCTGTCATATTCTACATAAAATTCTACTCTGAGTTTAAAAATTGTATCCCTTATTTCCTTCTTGACGTTCCCATATGTCAATCTAAACCAATCCCTCAGGAATACTTCTGGCTGACTGCTTTCTGCTCTTAAGGGTAGGGGTTCTATCTTCTCAAGATCTCTGTAATTCCCCAACTGCCTATCATAGTTGGCTTCATTGTGCATCCATGACATCAGAGCCCTTAGGTGTATATCCCTGATGTAAGGCAAGGGATTCCATTCAGTCTCTATGGGGATGATGAAATTATGCACGTGTAACTCATAGAGTAGGTTTTTTTTCCAAGATGGAAGTGTTTGGTATAACCCATAGAATTCCTGGGTTGTTTTGAACTCTGTATTTATATCCTTGAGGGTCATCATCAGTTGGAATAGAAGGAATTGTTCTTTGAGATAGATAGTATAGACCCTGGGTGGAGGTCTACGAGAAATGACCTGGTCAGTTAGTTTAAGAGCATGGTCCATTCTTTGTTTCTGCTTTGTCAACTGATCTTTCAAGTCTGCAATTTCCTCTATTTGTTTCGTTATTTCTTTCTGCAGTTTCTTCTTTTCTTCCCCCCATAGAGTGGTTGTCATTACAAGATTATTATATAAGTGGAAGATAAGTATTTGCAGGGTAATTGAATCACTACTTCCATCTTGATTATCCTTCTTTCTCTGCTCTCTATATGACTGCTCTAGGAAGTTTATCAACCAAGTTCGTTTGTAGGGAACTAAAGCATTTCTTGCACAAGCTAGCTGGTGAGCTATAAAGGTTTCTTTCTCTCGAGTTGGAACATCTTGATGGCTAATTCCTGGGTGATTCTGACATACGTTTGGTTCATCACCACATTCCTCTTCCAAATTTTGAGGAATGTCAGGCATCTCAGGCTGATTGGGAGAGTCATCGGGAACAACATGGATAGGAGTTTCCTCTCTAAATTGCTTGGGGGAAGAGGGTTGGCTTTTGGTGGGCACTTTAGGAATCTACCCTCTCATCCTAGGAATTCTTCTTATCGGGATTTCCTCAATTTCTATGGCCTTTTTCTTATTATCCCTTTTTGTTGTCTCTACTACAGGAGTAGAGGCTGCAGGAGTAGTGGCTGTAGGAACTGATTTCATTTTCTTCTTTCTTGAAACTTGAGGATTTTGAGGTTCAGCTGCAAGAATCAAAGTTTCTCCTTCCAACTTACATTTTCCTTTTGTTCTGGCAGTAGAAGGTATCTTTCTCATGTGAGCGGTTAAAGGCACCTTTTCTTGTAAATTTTTAGGTTCTTCCCCTTGGGTATTTTGCTCGGCAACTGAATCAGGGGAGACTACATTATCTTGGTTATCTCACACATTAGGGGCAATTTGGGGCTAAAGGGTTTTATGATGGATGAAATATGCCCATGTCATAGGGGAGGCATCCCTAAGAGATCTTTCTATGAGTAATTTAATTAGGGCATGGTGAGTCACAGAGTTGTCTTTCCCTTTCTGGGTTTCTTCGGCACTAATGCACAACATATTAAATAGAAAATTGGGTGCATTCACTGGAATATTATGTCGTATATAACTAAGCAGATTAAAATGATGTGCATGTAAATTAGAGAATCATCCCTCACAGGTGAAATACCTTATAATGTGCATAGCCAACTCCTGGTATGGTGGAGGAATGGACATCCTTTTGCATCCCTGCTTGATGATTTCCAATGGAGGGTCTCCTGGTAGGGTGAATTGAGCCCTGGCTAACCTGGCATCATGGGCATTGGCATAATGTTCCCCTGCTACTGGAAAAATGGTCACTTCTGCTATTCACTCCTCTATTGAAACAACTGGCAATCCCCATACCGTTGTGTGGCCCTCATCAAATGTGTTTGAAAATTCTACTACTACTTCATCATCAAACTCCGTTAATTTTAAGAAATACCCCAGCCATCCACAGGCATTAAATCTTCTTACGGCCTCTATGTCGGCTAGTAAAATATTATAAACCACTAGTTCATGCTGCTGCAATTGACCTCCCATTTGCTTTACCAAATTGAACCTTTGCTCTGTTTACTCTTTGCTCTGCTTCTTTTTAAATTTCAGACTACTTTCTGTAAACCCACAAACCCTCCTTCAAACTTTTCTGGTTTCTTGATATGGACAATAATAATGTATTTTAACAGAATGAATCATAAATGTTCATGCAAGAGCGGGTTTTAATACTGGGTCACATCTAGTCTGATAGTTAGGGGTTTATTCAGAATAAAGGTATGACAATTTGACACTTGTGTGATGTGGCAGCTAGATTTTAATTAAGACAATGCTAAAGTACAAATTTCGGGATCTTTTAATGAGTAAATAGAAATGACACTTTTGGAAATTGGCACACTTCCCTACCCCCTATGAAATATTGACAAGTGTCCTCACTTGTCAGACTTGGTAGAAGGTACGAAACTGGATTGAAGGCGGCAACGATACATTTATTGCAGTATTCGATATAACCATTTAAATACATGCGCTAAAAATGGAAATAAATTTGAAAATCTCATACCTGGTAATTGATCATTGCATGTGGTAGGAAAGATTGGTGAGAGTGGAATTACGGCGTCGACGTTCGCATGCGTTAGCACACTATTTCTTTATTGAAAGCATAGAAATATGATGACATGGAATGTGGGTGGATGGAAGATTAAGAAATGAAGTGGGTTGAAAAAGAAGAATATAGAAAGTGAATGAAGAATTTTAAACTTTATGTGATCATAAAGTTTTTATTATGGTCATGCTTCGAAGGAATTTTCATTGAAGAGCTGCAGGAAGAAGGTTGACACCCTCTGCTGTAGGAAGTATTACCTGTTGATCCTTTAAAACTGGTTGTTTAAATTACTGGAGGAAGTCTTCTTTCATCTGTGGCTGGTGATACAACCTTAGTCTATGTCCATTGACTAATAGCTTGAATTGAACAGGGTCAATTGTGGTCAACTGGACTGCTCCATTTGTAAATACATGGCTGATTTCATAGGGACCCAGCCATCATGTCTGCAGCTTGCCTGGTATCTCCTGGAATCTGGAATCATATAACAATGCCCAATCTCCAATTGTGAATTGCTTATTCTTGATATGGGAGTCATGCCACTATTTTCTTTTATTTTCGACAATTTCTATGTGCTACGGGGCAGACTTGCGCATTTCATCCAAACAGTTGAGATGCACCAATCGCTCCTTTTGTGCTGCAGGAAGATCAATGTTTAACTACAACGCTGTTCTTAATGTTTTGTGTTCAAACTTGATCGGTAACATTATTGTTTTTCCATATAAAAGTTCAAATGGTGTGAACCTTGTGGTAGTCTTCCATGTTTTTCTATATGCTCAGACTGCTTCTGATAGTCTGCTGCTCCAATCTCAGTGATGCAAATGAACTGTCTTTGTTAAAATTGCTTCTATTTCCTGATTTGTTACTTCTGCTTGTCCATTGGCTTGGGGGTGATAGGGGCTTGACTTCCAATGTCTAATATTATATTCCTTCATGAGCTCTATTATTAGATTGGAGGTGAATTGTGTACCTTGATCAGTAACAAGTTCTCTTGGCATGCCATATCTAGTAAAAATTTCTTCATATAGAAATTCAGCAACTTTATGATCTCTTGCATGCTTCATTGCTCTGAATTTGACCCACTTGGTCATGTAATCTGTGCATACTAGTATGTATGATTTCCCATTATATGGAGGATCTATTGGACCAATAAAATCCATGCCCCATTTATCAAATGGTGTTACCACCACCTATGGTTTTAAGGGCATTTCATCTGATTTTGTTGGTCGACCCATTCTCTAGCATTTGTCACACTTTCTTGTATAACTTGCTGCATCTTTGTGAAGTGTAGGCCAATAGTAGCCAGTTGTTAAAATATTTTGTGCTATTCATTTGGCTACAAAGTGGCCTCCACATGGTTCATTGTGACATGCATGAAGAATGTCATATGTCTCATCTTCTCTTACACATCTTCTCATGACTTGGTCAGGTCCAGTGTAAAATAATATGCTATCAATCCAAGAGAAATGGAAGCTTTTCTCTACAAGTAGCTTCATTTCCTTATAAGAGAAATGTGTGGCGATTTTATTAGCTGCTAGGTAGTTAGCTATATCCACATACCATGGATTCTGGACATCAATATGAAACAAATGTTCATCTAGAAATGTATCATCTATCAAAGTAGTATCTTCTTCAGCATGATGAAGTCTAGATAGATTATCAGCTACCATGTTTGTTTTCCCTGGCTTGTCAATGATTGTTATGTCAAATTCCTGTAATAGAAGAAGCCATCTTGCTAACCTTCCTATTATGGCATGTTTCTTCATGAGATACTTAATTGCTGCATGGTCAGTATGAACATAGATAGGATAACTAGTTACATAATGGTAGAATTTTTTCAAAGAATAAACTACTGCTAACAATTCTTTCTCAGTCACTGTATAGTTTAACTCTGGTCCATGTAGACTCTTATTGATATAATAGATTGCATTTTTAAGCTTTTTAGTCTTTTTTCCTAAGACAGCACCTACAACATAATCTAAGGCATTTGTATGGATGTGAAATGGCAATGTCTAGTCAAGACCCCTAAGTACTGGTGCAGTTGTCAAAAGTGACTTGAGCTGCAGGAAGGACTCATCACATTCTTTTCTCCAAGCAAATTCAACTTCTTTGGTAAGTAAGTTGTACAGAGGACTAGCTATTTGACTAAAGTTTTGGATAAACCTCCTATAATAACCAGCGTGACCTAGGAAAGATCTGACTTCTTTTTTCTTAGTAGGAATAAGGAGTGTGAGAATTACCTCTATCTTCGCAGGGTCTACTTGTATTCCAGCTTCGGAGATAAAATGTCCCAACACCACTCCTTCTTGCATCATTAGAAAGCACTTTTCACTATTAAGAGATAGGTTATGCTCCTTGCATCTGATCAGTACTTTCTCCAAATTATTTAGAGCTTCCTCAAATGTGACACTGAATGTTGTGAAGTCGTCCATGTATATTTCCATGCAATCATGTGATATGTCAACAAAGATGTTGATCACAGCTCTCTGAAAGGTAGTAGGTGCATTGCATAATCCAAATGGTAATACTGAATAGGAATATGTGCCCCAAGGGCATGTGAACGTAGTCTTTTCTTGATCTTCAGGGGAAATTCTTATCTAATTGTAACCACTGTATCCATCCATGAAGGAGAAATATTTCTTTCCAGCCAAATTATCCAAGACCTGGTCAATAAAAGGCAAAGGAAAGTGGTCTTTTTTTGTAGCATTATTTAATTCTCTATAATCCACATATATTCGCCACTTACCTCCTTTCTTAGGTACAATTACCAATGGTGATACCCACTTGTTGTTAGAGATTGGGTAGATGAATCCAACATCCAACAGCTTCTGCAACTCTGTTTTAACTATTTCTCTTAGTGTTGGATTTATTCTCCTCTGTGGTTGTCAAAGTGGTGAACTTCCATCATTGATGTAGATTCTATGGGTGCAGAGTTTTGGGTTTAGTCCCTCTATATCTCTTTAATCCCATGCAAAGGCTTTTTCATGCTGACTGAGGAGCTTTGTTAACAATACCAACTATGATTGGGATAGCTTGTTGTTTACATGGAGGCCTCATCCTGAGGACAGTTCTACTATTGTTGTTAGCTCTACCATTAACACTTCAGGCACCAAACTTCTAACTATTTCATTTGCCAATAATTGATTAATCATTTCAGGGTTTGTTGGAGGCATACAATCCTCATAGGTACATAGCTGTAAAACAAAACTTTCTGAAACATCCTTAGTCACAACACATTCATTGTCTAGAATGCTTTGTATCACATCATCTTCTTCTTGCATCTTTAGAAAAGATTTCCTATGCAACATCATGAGCTGGGCTACTGAATTAAGCTCCTACTCCTCTTCATCTCCTAGGTCTGGCCAAATAGGTTCTCCCAGGTCTGGCTGGAGTTGGGCAGGAGGATATAGGGCTAGTTTCCTTATGGCTTGTCCATTTGAAATTGTCATACTGCCTGATCTGCAATTAATTTTTGGCATCAGTAGTGGCTAACCAAGGTCTTCCCAAGATTATAGGATAGCCAACAAAGTTTACTTTAGGTGATAGGATGAGAAAATTAGCAGGATACTCCCATGAATCTAAGGTTACTATCACATCTTCTATGAGGCCCTCTAGAGTAACAGTTGAACTATCAGTAAGTTGTAACACTGTGGCTATTTTTCTTAAGCCTTCTATGCTTAGCCTATGCATTGTATCTTTAGTCATAACATTTATTGCTGCTCCCAAATCAACTAGAGCATTTTTCATAGTTTATCCATTTAATATCAGGTCGACTACTGGACTACTAGGATCTAAATACTTAGGTATTACAACCTTTCCTAACATGATATCTGCTAATTGGCCTACAACATGTATTGTCTGAGGGTCTTTCTTCTTCCACCCTGGATTCTTAAGGCATGCTTCCTTAATAGCCTTTCCATAAATAGGTATATCTTTGATAGCTTGAAATAGTGGAATTTGAATATTCATATTTTTCAGCTGCTCAATAATATCAAATGTTTCTTCCTCCTGGGGTATAGGTTTTTCTTTATTTAACCTCTGTGGAAAGGGTGGATTTGAAGTGTGGATAGTAGTTTTGTTGGGTATATCAGTAGGCTGGCTGGTATTTGGCAATGTGGCTTCTGGAAGCAGTGCTGCAGGAGTGTCTGCAACTTCCATAATTATAAGATATTCAAGTGTGGGTAGGGTGGTACCAAACCTCAAATGAATATCAGCTATTTCTACTAAATAAGTAGGGCACTACTGAGTGATAGTAGTGTACGCTTGCTGCTGCTGCTATTTATTGTTTAGATTTGGCTGTGGTTGAGCAGGCAATTGGGTAGGCTTTGGATTAGCATTATTTGCTACAGGAGGTGGCATTATTGCAGGTGGTTGCACTGGAGGTGGTAATTGTGGACTGCCAAAATTTTGATTAGGCCACTGTGGAGGCCCCCTCCATTGGTTAGTTTGCTGTGAATTTCTGCAGTGGTTTCCATTGATTATTTTGCTTATTTGGCCACTGATTATTTTGCAAAATTTGCCATTGGTTATTCTGCTGATTTGGCCACTGATTATTTTGCTGATTTGGCCATTGGTTATTCTACTGGTTTGGCCATTGGTTATTCTGCTGGTTTGGCCATTGGTTATTCTGCTGGTTTGGCCATTGGGGTTGAGAGAACTGAGAAGTGTTCTGATAATTTTGGTTTTTCCATTGATTATTATTAAAATTTGAAAACTGTAGAGGATCTTGTGGCATACCTTGTCGTGAAGCCCATGGTCACTGTTGAGTGACGAAGAACACTTGATCATTGTCTCCTTCTATCTTCATGTATTCAGTTGGCAAATGTTGGTTTTCCAAATTGGCTACCAGCTTACATCCGTAGTCTTGCTTCTGTTTGTGGTAGTGTGGACAGTACTTAGCCAATTATGTTTCAGCTTCTGCATGCTTCTTCTTGGCAGTCATTGTGTCAAGATGTGTAGCTACATCATTTATAATATCTTTCTTAAAATCCATGAGCAAATTGGATATCTCCAGCTTTGAGATGCCTGAACCAATCCCTTTTGTGACTATGGTCTGGTATCCTCTTCCTTTCTTCACGGTTGACCTCGAGTAGTTTTGACATATTTTCTTGAGGTCATCACAAGAAGATTGGGATATGTCTCCACCAGCCATCAAATCTAATGCTTCCAGATAGTTGTCATTTACCCCTCTCAAAAATACTATCTTTTATGAGTCCTCTACCAGTACATGCTAGGGATTCTTATGTATTGTGTACCAAAATCATGAAACATAATCCTCCAATGTTTCATCTTCCTTTTGAGACATCCTAAAGATATCATCTCCTTTTGGGTCACTACCTTTGCAATAATCTTTATATTTCTACAGAAACAATGTCTGCATCTCATCGCAGGTACCTGTTGCATTGGCTCCTAAGCCCATGAACCATCATAATGCTAACTCTTTCAGTGTTGCAGGAAACAACTTGAGCTTATGGGCATTAGTATTATAGTTGAAACTTTGACACAGTATGTCAAACTCAAACAAGAAAGTGTCCGGATCCTCAGTTATAAGACCATAAAACTTTGGAAGAGTAGTTGTGGGTATATTCTTGAGATTAGCATTGTTTATAAGGCTTGGAAGAGGAAATGGGAAAGTAGGATGTGCCATTACTGGAGGTATTTGATTATGGGGTTGCTGCTAGAAAGGAGCATTGGCTACTGGATTGTTAACGTTAGGTGGATTTGGGCCAGAATTATCTAGAAAGCTGGCCAAGATTTCTGCAAAAGGTCAGAAGCCACTTACATCAAATGGTTCTACTCTGGAGGAAGATGTTGCAGGAAAGTTGGGGCTTGCGTCTTCAAAGGGTAACTCAACTTCCTCATTCAAATTAGCAGGCTCTGTTGCGAGAAATCTACCATATTCATCTTGTCGCCTTTCTCTTCGATGCATGCAATTAAATTATTCATGCTTGTGAAGTAATTTTTAGAGATATAAATCTAAAAACTAATCTAGGAATGAAAAATGACTCGAAAATGTTCCTAGCTTGACACCATCCTCGGCAGCGGCGCCAAAATGAACCGCCTCACAATAGGTGTATAATAATCATGCTCAAGGCCTTTATTAGGAATGGTTCATTCAATCTAAGGACTACATTTCCCATTATGAGGTGCATTTAAATTGTCAACCCAGGGATGTATACTTGAAATGGTCGGCACAGTATGTGCACTAGGTTCCTTAAGGAGTCATTTTGCTTATGCTGCAGGAAGGTAAAAATTCATAAAAGAAACTTACACTAGTGCTGCAGGAAAAGAATACATTTATCTTCTTACTAGAATGAATGCTAGAAATTGAAACTCTACTAAAACCTAAGATTTCAACCTAAAACATCCATTATAACTATTCTTGTAGATGCTGCAGGAACACTCACAAGTTGCGATGCTACAAGAAGAAATTGTAACTTCTATCTGAAATACTGGAAATGCTTGGAAATGCTAGAAATGAAATCTATTCTATTCTAACCTATTCCACCTCCCAAGTGGGCCCCCTTGGTTGGTTTCTACTAAACTATGAACATAGAATGTAAACCAAGAACTATTTCATCGTGTTTCAAAAACTCATTACATAAAAACAAGACATGGAACTTGAAATAGATTGTTGTGAAAATACAACAGTGTTCTTCCAAAACCTTTTCTCTGATTTCTATCTTCCTCCAAACTATTGGTCCAATCCCTATATATAGAGGATCGAGCATTATTACAAAACATAAAGGAAAACCATCTTGTTGAAAACATGCCAGAGAAGAATATGGAAATACAACAGCCCACGGTGTGGGTAATGAAACTTGGATGACCAATTCAACATACTAAGTGTAGAGGGAATATAGGCACGCTACATCCCTGCATCCTGGAATAATGGCTCCATTGTAGTAGCCATGTTTTCCTGGTGTTGTAATGATCACTCCACCATAGCTGGTCTTCAATGGTATTCTTTGAATATTGTCGACCACTCTCCAGTCGCTTCTCTCGTGCCAAGTTAGTTATGACATGGAAATATTCATGCAACAAGCTTAATCAAATTAAATATCCAGATGTTAGAACATATATTCTAATGGTTTTATGAAATACTGCATTATATGTATAATATTAGTAAAGTATGTCAAAAACATCTACCCATGGTTTAACAGTTTTACCTGGACTTCTATCACAAGTTTTGACTAGCTAGGCTCTCAAATGTTTTAACAAAAACTAGAACAGAGTATTAAAATTATACAAAACAAAGGCAATAATTTAGCCTTATCACATACCTTTAAATCAAATAATTTTTCTCTAGAAATTGTTCATGTACTTAATACATTTTTAACCAAGTCAATGTAGATCAATATAGAATCAATAATAAATTCAATATAGAATCAATAATAAATTCAATCTAGAATAAATATAAATTCAATATAGAATCAATAATAAATTCAATCTAGAATCAATATAAATTTAATATAGAATCAATAATAAATTCAATCTAAAATCCATATAAATTCAATATATCTAATCAATATAAATTCAATCTAGAATCATGAATTTCAAATCATTTATAGCTCCTGATACATGTACTATGGATCCTCTCTATCCTTTATTATCTCCAAAAGCTTTTCATGTTCTTCAATAGTCAACTTCCACTTTTGGTTACCACGTCCTCTTTTTGGCACAGTCTCAAACTGTAGTTTTGTCGCTATAACCAAGTGACTATAATGCAGAACTCTTTGTCCAAGCATGTATTCAATAAATTGAACTCCATTTTTGTCGATCTTAGGTTGCTGATAATAAGTGCCTTCAATAACAACTGAACCAGTTGGATATTGTTGTCCATCACCATCAATAATTTCTTGCACCAACTTGGATATTTCTTTGGTGTATCTTAGTAAATAATAATCTACACCTTCTGCGTTCTCAGGACAAGCAACAATAGAAAAAATATCACCTATATAATTGGTATATATATATATATATATATATATATATATACATAAATTAAATATTTACTGTAAATTAAAAACCTATCTAATCAAAGTATATATATGTACATGTATGTC
>MU224644.1:210903-221238 GCA_018584345.1 Thuja plicata
ATTGTCTATAAATAGCCCCGACCCCTTGATTGATAGTGATCATGGATACTTAGCAATTAATTATTCTTTCTTTAATCCTATTTAATCCATTGTCCTTAATCTTTAATGTAAATCTTTCCCATAAATGTATTATGCATGTGAGAGATTTAAATCCATTGTCCTTAATCTTTCATATCTACATGTAAATCTTTCCCATAAATGCATGTGTACTATCACAGTTAAAGATGGCCATTAAAGAATGCCACTGACAAGGCATTTATTTCTTATCGAGTTACGAGTTACAGGTTGTAGTTGCACTATCCACTGTCCACGTAAACAAATAACCAGTAGTAATCAATGATCATGGTTACGGTGTACTTTTTAAGGCTTGATACGTGTCATCATTCCGGTGACTTCCTACAGAACTCTGTTTCCTTCAAGAAATTTGGCCAAAAATTAAATTTCAGCCATTGATCTAAAATCATCAAATGGTCTCAAATAATACATTTAACAATATAAAACAATGGATATTACTAATTACGTTATGTGTCCATGTGTGATCAGTTATATTCGCAACAAATAAAGGTGATATTCGTTGGATGTGATATTGCATTAATTATAATGTTACATCTCTAATAAATTGTCATTTGTCAATGGCCCACGTGACGAGTCCCATCCTTTAAAAATAACCAATAAAATATTTATTTTTTCCATAATTAATGAAAAATTAGCCATTAATTTTTTTTTTTGAAAAGGTAGATAAAGTTTGCTAATACATTTATTTTTTTTCCCTTCAAAAAAATCATTTGCCTCATATATTATATTTTTTTAATTCAAAATAAAATCATTCATCTCATACAATATATATTTTCCCCCACATTAATGTATTATTTGTTGGGATTTTATGGAATTTTCATTCGGCAGGGAAAAATTCGCCTTCACCTTTATATTATTTTTCTAATTTGGGAAAAAATTCACCATCATCAAGAAAAAATTTCCCGTAAATTAATATACGATTCACTAGGCTTTTACACTTTTTCCTAGGAGGGGGTTTCTTAAAGTTATCCCTACTGAGTTGACTCCAACATAGGATCACTTGACTTCCTTGCTTATCCAAGAGATACCAAATTAACTACATCAATGGATCTCCTAACAAAGAACTTGAAACCATCAGTGAAACATAAGTGTTCCCACCTCCCATGCACAATGAGACACATTTCCTCCAAAATTTCACATCTCCTCCAAGTTTGTCTAATGCCTCCTTTAGTGCTACACATGAGACACCTTTCCTCCAAAAGTCCACATCTCCTTTGAGTGTGTCTAACGCCTCCTCAAGTGCTTTGGAAACAATCTCTCCTCTTCAGCACAAATCAACACCGACATGCCTCCACATGAGATGTCTTTCCTCTGAAAGTCCACATCTCCTCTGAGTGTGTGTAACGCCTCCTCAAGTGCTTGACAAATGATTAGTCAAATATTTCCCCTCCTTGTTCCTTGAAGGGACAACCATGATGACAAACTCCCTCTTTTCTTCAGGGAAATAAATGGGGTGCTTCTCATGCAATGAATCATCCCTAAGTGAGAAGATAGCTCAGAACGATGGGTTTCCTCCTACCTACATTGCCTACAACCATTTGTTAGCCTATTACACTTTAATTAACAAATGTAATATTCGAAAATTTGAAGATCCTCTTAGGTGTAGCATGTCGGAGCAAAGAAAAATTTAAAAAAATTAGAAGTAATATGTGTAGACATGATAAAATAAAAATGACAAGATATCAAGTTCTATACATAATGCACCTCTTACAAATTTTATCTCAGAAATCATCCATGCCAAAACATCATCAATAAAAGTTCATCCTCCAAATTTTCAATATCTCAACACAACTTTGAATGTGTGTGTGGAAAAATTTACCTTTTAGTTTTCAGTTTCAAATAAACTCGAATCCTTAACACATTAAATGTATCAATTTGACTATGTTTTTGATAGAAAAAGCAGCAAGAGGGTGTTGGCCCGTGGTACAGAGGACTAGTAGCACATTAACAACATATTAATGGAACTAGTCAAAGCTAAACACATTTTAGAAGGATATTACAAACACCGAATCTAGCTCTGCCTCTATCAAAAACAAAAGTGAAAATTCTACTCCAAGGGATTAAACCAGAGTAATTGCTATCATCAGTAGCATAGAAAGTATTGTCAATAAGCCTCGCAGGGCTCAACCAAACCAAAATAACAAACTTAGAATTAACCCCAATCACAGAACAGGGGAATCGAGGGTCAAGCCCAGCCAAAATAACCTAAACCATAGACAACAGCATTAATTCTTCCCTCCCATCTATTTAGACAGCAGGGTTCTCGCCCACTCCTCCTGAAGAAATAGGAACAGATCCTTGTTATCCTCGTCTGCTTCCAATTTGCCAACCGCCAGCTTTTCCTGCACATTACAGAGGGTCGTCGCCGAGGCATGCATGACCTTCAGTGCAAATTTGTTGGTCCTCATGTAGTGGTTCATCAGGTTCTGCATATTCTTCTTAATCTCAACAATTTCTTTGTCAATAATCACAAACTTTCCTTTAAGGGTGCCTGTGAAATTGCATTTTTCCTCCATGCGAGAGGAGTGAGGTTTATCCTGGGAATCATGGTGGGGGCTCTGGGGTGAGGTGGGATTCTTGGGGGTTACCGTGGCTCTCTAGGGGTTGGTCAGGGGGATATTACCAGTCGGGCTCATATAGCCTTCGGAGGAATCATTTCTAGAGTTGGTGGAGTGGGAGACATTTTCCGTCAGGGAGAGCTCCTTGGAGGCTGTTTCCAACATCTTGATTTTGCATTGTTCCTTGGCTATTCTATTAGACCTCCTACGGCCTGAACCACTTAGGTCCACCTCAAAATTGACCTCGGTTTCCATCATTTTCTATTTTTTGGGCTTGTAATCCGTCTCAGGTGTGTTGTCAACCCCTTCCCCTTCATTGTAATCCACAGAGTAAGAAACATATGATTCCTCCTGGCCTTCCTCCTTATAGGTGGGAATCTTAATATATTTTTTGCGGGTATTTTTCTCTGTCTTCATAGGCCCTTGAGTGATACGGATGGACTGGGAGGAGGAATTGGTGGTCTTTTCAGCTATTTCAGGGGGCTTCTCCTGGTGCATCATCTGAATAATCAGAGGGGGTTGGGGTACCGGGCACAAGGCATCAATTTGACTATGTTACCTTACCATGAAAGTATAATATTCACAATCTTCAGAATTGGTACTAGCGACTACATTCTAATTTAGTGCGGGTTACAAGATAATGTTCCACATATATCTTGAGTACTTGTATAAGAAACCAAATTTCCATGTTCTCAGAAATAAACCTGAAACTCCTCCAACAACATGTCACACTTTACCGCATAGGTCATTTTTAGTTATGTAACCATACTGATATGACAATGGGCTAAGGCTACAACATGATTCATGTTCTTTGCTCAACGTTCATGAAAATGAAATTTTATGGTATTGTATCGCAGCAATACAAACTAAAGGATAAAAACTAAAAGAAACTCCAAATGAAGGCCAAACTAAAAAGAACTAAATGGTATGTCTTAAAATATATGGAAGTCCCAATTGTCTAATGATAGCTATTTAGATTTCAATATCATCAATCATACTTCCTTACAATCTAAATATCATCAATCATAATTCCTTACGATGGATCACTATGAAGTTTGTAGTGCGGTTAGTGGTGTAAAACTCGCATCCAAGACACCAATTTTGAGAATTCTATCCCAACCTTGACTCTTTGCACCTTGGTCCATTAGTTTCATAGCCACATCCAGGCATATCTCTACTTGATCTACTTAAGGATGCACATGCAGGGTGAATACGTAGTTTCCCAACATCAATTCAGATTTTGCTTCGTTCTTTTTGAAACTAAAAAATAACATCTTAGGAGGCACTTAATATTATATAGGAAGACTTGGACATAGCTAAGAGATCTTCATTAGATGGTACCACCATGCATATCAACCTGATCCATCAATGAGGCTTTGATATCAAATGTTAGCGCAAAAAGGCAAAACAAGAATTTATATTCATTTGATTCAATTAGATTTCAATTTTATATCATGCAATGCAATACAATCTCACTTCCTTTTAAAGCCTTATTTTCCTCTCAATAACTGCTCATGGGAATGCAACTTCCCAACTAACCATCTAACTATATAGTATATTTATTAATCTAGATTAACCTAAAAACTAACCTAATTAATGAAATACTTCAACAAAAGTCACCACAATTGACATTGACCTATTGATGTCAGTCTAGATTTTAGATGCATGGTGGTCCTTTCTGACTCTTCTTTCTAGATCTATAATTTTTATCTATATATCTACATTGAAAGTTTGTGTGCATGTTATAAACCCTCAATTTCTCATCCTTGACCTGAGATCTAGTATCCCACTCGCATCTTTTTCATAGTCATTCTCAACTCAATCAAGGAGTGTTGAATTAACCTTGTTCTTAATCCATTTAATCAGATCATAGGTTAATCCAATAGGATCCACTATCCTTAATGTAGTCGGGTGAAATAGGTCTAGTTCATAGTTTGTATACATTAAGTAGTGGACCTATTTTTCACCGATTACATTTTGGTCAACTGGACTCCTCTTACATACTTCTTCTTTTTAGATCTGATTTTTGCATGACATTATCAGATTTAGATTCTTTCATTTATTATTTATGTCCTTGCATTAATGAAAAATACATTAAAAATTTGTACATTATTATCCCTTATTTCATGCATTTGTCACATGTTTTCATTTTAAAAAGATAATTGTTTTCATTGTTTTTTCAATTAGATTGGTTTAACGATGCATGTATTTCGTAGAGGTCATAGTGTCATCGCTTGACTCATATCACTTTACCCCTCTCCAAAAAATCCTCTAATTCATGAGGACATTTTGGTGCAAGAAGATATTATCACCACTTCTTTCAAAGGTCTACCTCCGAGGGATGAGGCAATATTTTCATTGAGTAACTTATTATCACTTTTCATTAGATAGTTTTCTCAAGCATGTCTATTTTAGTTAGTGTTTCTAGCTGGTTTGAGAAAATAAATTGCTATTCCCTTGTCTTTTGAGAAGCATATCTATTAGATATGCACATAGCGAATCATCTGTAGTATCTTTGTAGATTATTAAGTGTGTGTGTGGGGTCTCAATAACTTTCAGGAATTTTCGAGAATATTGTAGATCCTGGCATGGTGGGTAATTTATGTCTACAAAGGACACCATTTAGGAAGTAGAAGAGAGCAGAATTTTTTTTTAAAAGGACCTTGCATAGAAGTTTAATAGAATAATAGAACCAAAGATATGAATGTGTTCTGATGATGCCTTCACTTATTCAAACTCCAACTGATAAATAAAAGGAAAATATGCAAGTTTATCTTCTCCTTTCGATAGGCTATAATGTATTGAGCATGAAAGTTTGTTTTGGAGATGTTGTTGGAGGAAATTGTGTAAGTATATATTGTGCTTCTTCTCAAGAACGTCATGCTAATGACAAAGCGAACATCACTTGAAGGAAAATAAAAAAATACTGACTATGATAGGAGATATATTTTAGATCATGCAAACAACATTGCATTAAAAATTTTAGCTGATTTGAAAATCAATGAAATCTCTCTGTGTAGATATCATACAGGAGTTAGCACAATCTTGCGTCCACCATAACAAAAATATAGTAAAGTTGTCTTCCCTCACAAGATAGTAACTACCAAAGATATTATCTTTGCCATAGATTTTACACCTTCTATCAGTATAGGCATTAAAGTTGATACCAAGACCATATTTACTAGTTACCATGCCTTGACATTTGAATGGGTACCAAACTGGATAGCTATAATAGGGAATGGATATATCAGCTTGATTTTAGTGATGTGTGTACTACACTTGGGAATGAACTCACATTCATTGAAGTGTTGGATCAAATTATGTTTGGTTTTGATCTATAGGTAGGGAACTTCACCCGAAGGGCATTGATGAACAGAGGGAAAAAAGATAAGGATAAGAAGAGAAAAACATTAATTATTTTTTATTGTAGAAAAATTCGCCTAGATTCTAGAATTTTCTAAAAGACATCTCTAAAATGAGGCATCATGTAATGGCTAGCATAAAAGGTATTTGTATAACTAAGTGATTATGTAATCAAAAGACAAAAATAAATTAAAAGTTGTAACCTTTCAAACATTTGTAAAGTTGGTGATTTAAAAAATTCCCAAAATAGGCAGGATGGGTATAAACCATTTTTCAAAAGGATTTGTGGAAAAGACAGGTTTTTTATGGCATGCAAAGACAGTAGCCTCCTCAAAAATATTCAGAAGAGTGTTGAACAGACCGATGATATGGGGGGTAATGTGCTCCGTATCGAGCCAGATTACATTGATGATGTCTTTTACTCGGACCCGCTGGTTACCCACTATTGCAAGGAGTCTAGTATCTGGGGCTTCATGGAATGTATGAAGGGAAGCCATGATGAAAGATTATCCAAATAGTTTGTTTCCTCATGGAATAATAGGAATGTCTCGGTGGGAGGCATTCATTTTCAGCTCAACGAAGAGGTCATTGCTGAGGCTACGGGACTTCCAACGGTTGGAAGAAAATACAAGAAAATGAGCCAGACTGCAGATCCTACAGGCCTTAAACAATTTTTCAAAGATGGGGAGATGGCGATTAGGAAACAGGGGGGTTTCAACAGAGAAGAATTGCCAGACTTCTGGCCCAAAATCTGCCTCATCATCATGAAATACTTCACTCTTCAAGGTAAGTTCACGGTGTTCTACAATTATCACCTTCCATTCCTGAATCACATTAGGAATAAAGACTTAATTTCCATTCCTTTTTATCTATTACACTCTATTGAAAGAAATATTAGTGATATCAAAAGCAACCCAGACAGAGTTATCCTCCACCAAGGCCTCCTTCTCTATCTTTACCAGTTTCATAAAGCCATATGCCCGGCCCCCCAACCCCCTCTGATCATTCAGATGATGTCCCAGGATATGACTGCTGGTAAAGCAGACAAGACCTCCAACTCCTCCTCTAGGTCCATTCGGATTACCGAAGATATTGAGAAATCTGAGAAAAAATCCCGCAAAAAAAGTGCTAAGAATCCCACTCATACACAGGAGGATTTGGTTGACTCTTATGTTTCTGACTCTGTGGGTTGCTTGGATATGAAAGAGGCGGAGAATACACCTGAGACAGAGTGTAAGCCTAAAAAATAGAAGATAACTAAAACCGTGGTTAATCTTGAAGTGGACCTAAGCGGGACTGGTTGGAGATGATCTAACAGGATTTCTAAAGAGCAATGTAAACTCAAGATGCTGGAGACGGCCTCCAGAGAGCTCTGCCCATCTGAAAATGCCTCCCATTCCACTGATTCTAGAAAGATGTCTTCGGAAAGCTATTTGAGCCCAACTGCTAATACCCCCCTAACGAACCCTAAGAGTGCTAAGAGCCCTACCCCACCCCAAAGTCCCAAATGCGACCCCCAGGATAAACCCCTCTCACCTATTTTGGAGGAGAAAAGTAACTTCGCGGGCACCCTTAAGAACAAGTTTGTGAAGATTGATATGGAAATAGCGGAGATCAAAAAAGGAATGCAGGACCTGGTGGACCTCTATAGGAGGACCAATAAATTTTCCTTGAAAGTTATGCACGCCTCCGCGTTAACTCTTTGTAATGTGTAGGGGAAGTTGTCTGATGGCAATCTGGAAGCTAATGCTGAAAATAGAGAACTATTTCTGTTCCTCCAGGAGGAGTGGGCGAGATCCCTTCTGTCCAAGCAGCTGGGAGGGAAGAATTAGCTCTTTGGTCTATGGTGTGTTATTTTTTGGATGGGCTGGTCCCTCGGTTCCCCTACTTTGTTTTGAGGGGTGTTGTTAAGTTTAGTTTTAGTATTTGGACAAGCCCTGCGTGGCTCCGTAACACTATTTTTGATGCTATTGTTGATAATAGCTACTTTGGTTATTTCTGTTTAAGCAGAACTGATACGTATGTTTTTGATAGAGGCAAAACTTTAAATTCCTATGCTAACAGTCAAATCTGCTTCAAGCTTTGGCTAGGGCCATTAACATGCTGTTAATGTGCTTCTAGTCCCCTGTTCCACGGGCCAGCACCCTCTTGCTGCTTTTATCTATCAAAAACATTTGTAAAGTTGGTATCAAGAAAGTAATTAATAAACATTTCAGTACTAAATACATTTTACAGTTTAATAAAATAATTGATGTCTTTGAAGTTTTTGTTTACTTTTCTATATAATGTGTGTTCGATCCATACCCATCTTCCACCATCAAAAACTTTTACCTCCTGTAGAAGTTGAATATATCCTTTTATATAAGGTGTGCCGGAATAAAAAGTATAACAAAGTCATTAACTATCTCCTGTTTAATCTAATGATACTGAATCGCTGTAACAATTTTATATTTTTTCTTATCGTGGGATTCTAAGGACGCTCACTGTCAACCCCTATTTTGACAAGACAAAAACTCGTCGATGAGTGAACAAGATCGATAACTATTGTGGGTCAACCCTTAATTTTAGACAACTCATAAAAACTCTTTCCAATTTATTAAACATTAATCTGTCGATGAAAATAATCTTCATTTAATCTTTCTCTTACCACTATTTGAATGCTACTGCGTGGGTATATACTGCAATAATAATACAATCATAAATTACAACTTTTAAATTTAAATCTGTAAATGATTTTATGATCTGCATGAATGACTGTCTTCAAAGGTCTGAATGACAGTGATATAATGCTTTGGTTCATCTGTCATAACATTAATGTTCCATTGTAATAGCATGGATTTATTGAAGGCAACTGAATCAATGATCTGCTGATCATAAAACAAAGAAATATGCAAAAGCCCAAATTGCCTTAGAGAAATAAGAGCAAGGGCATCCATTATATAGAAAATTGAAAGAGAGCTTACATTATCGTGTTCAACCATATTCACCAATATTACAACCATAATATTAAAGACCTACAACTATCAACTACAAACATAAATATACACAACCATATATTTAATATGGGACTCAACAGTCAAGAAAGACAGCAAGTATTCAAGAAAGACAGCAAGTATTCTAGAAAGGAGGCCAAAGTCAATAACAACTGCCAATGGGAATTAATAGTGTTGTCATTCTCCCCCATAATGACCATTGGGAAGAACATGAATTAAATTTTTGAGCTTCTGGAACCTTTCACGAGCTAGAGCCTTTGTGAAGATATCTGCAATCTAATCTTCTGTACTGTAGTACACAATTTCAATCAAGCCCTATTGAACCAATTCCCTGATATAGTGATGTTGTATCTCAATATGTTTTTTTCTACTGCGAAATACTGGATTCTTTTTCATTTGAATAGCACTCTTGATGTCACAGTACAACAAGGTAGGTTCATTCTAAATTTGGTGTAATTCTTCTAGTAGTCTTTTGAACCATACTATTTGACAAGCTACTGATGTTGCAACTTTATATTTTGCCTCTGCTGTAGAAAGTGATATTGTTGGTTGTTTCTTGGACTTCCAAGAGAATACTGCAGAACCAAGGCTAAAAGTGTAGCCAGAAGTAGACTTCCTATCATCTACAGAATTGACCCAATCTGAATCTGTATAGCCAACCAATCTACTATCCTCTGAATGCTGAAATTTAAGACCATAACTCAATGTCCCTCTAACATATCTAAGAATCCTCTTAGCTGCACTCCAATGTGTTTCCTTAGGTTCTAACATGAACCTAGAGACCAAACTCACTGCAAATGTGATATCTGGACGAGTAGTAGTTAAGTAGATCAAGCTTCCAATTAGTTGTCTATATAAAGTGGGGTTCACAAGATCTGACACATCTAAAGTAGACAATTTAAGTCCAACTTCAATAGGTGTTGCAACTGGTTTGCAACTCTGCATCTAAAATTTTTTTAGGATATCTGAGGCATATTTTTTCTGAGACATAAATATTTCATCTTTATTTTGAAATACTTCTATACCAAGAAAGTAGTGCATTTGTCCCATATCTGTCATTTCAAACTCAGTAATCATGGTTGCTCTAAACTCTACAAATAATGCTAGATTATTCTCTATGTAGATAAGATCATCAACATAGAGAACTAAGATAAAGATATCCTTAGCTGAGCTTCTAATAGAGAGATTTGGATCTAATTGACTTCTAAAAAAATCTTTATGTTGTAGGTAGGAGTCTATCCTTGAATACCATGCTCTTGGTGCTTGTTTGAGACCATACAAGGCCTTCTTTAATTTTCAAACATAATGTTCTTTAGAAGGTATTTCAAAACCTTTAGGTTGTGAAA
>MU224644.1:235959-247232 GCA_018584345.1 Thuja plicata
ACTTTGCATCATGGCAAAGTAGAACAAGACTCCACCTATAAGGTATTGGAAATGATGTTACTCAATACCTTGATACTGAATATGTGTTTCCTACAGGACCTCACACTCTTGACCAATTAAGAGTAAATCATGAGCATAACTACATGATTATAGAACTTGCATCATCACTCTCTGATGCTAAGTTTAAAGATGTCAAAACCTGCACCTCTACAAAGCAAATCTAGGATAAGTTATAGCTGGTACATGGAGGAGATGCTAATTTACTAAGAGCAAGGGAATAAGCCCTAAGAGGGAGATTTGATGACCTAAGGATGAAAGAAGGAGAAAATATCACTTAGTATGGCTACAGAATCAAAGAGGTAGTCAATGCTATCCGAGGAGTTGGAGGTGTACTTGAAGAGGAGATAGTGGTAAGTAAAATCTTAAGAACCTTACTGGTTGTATATGCTATTAGAGTTTTTTCTATTCAAGAAATGAGAGTAGTTGCAAACAATACAGTTACTCTAGATAGTCTGATTGGCAGACTAATTTCATTCGAGATGAATAAATTTGACAATAGTGTCTTACCATCTATAGAATCTGAATTCAAATCTTCTATAAATATAATCAATTCAAGTCATAGACATGCTATTAGAAATGATAGTGATAGTGATAATGACGATCAAGGACTTGCTTAGATTGAAGCACTAATAGCCAAAAGATTGCAGATCTAGGAAAATGTAAATACAAAGGTAAATTACCACTTGTATGTTTCAATTGTAAAGAGGTTGGACACTTTGCTACAAGATGTCTGAATGGAAGAAAAGGTGACAGAGGAAATGACAGATCATATGATAAGAAGTTTGATAGAGGTGATAACAGAGATTATTGAAGCAACCGTCAATCTAATAAAAGAGATACCAAAGAATACAAGGACAAAGGGAAGAAAAATTTTTACCTAGGTGAGAACAGAGCTAATTACACTGACACCAAATCAGAAGAAGACATTGAGATGGTATTTGTAGCCATGAAGGATGACTCAGATGAAGATAAAGAAAGGTATGTAGAAACTGCACTCATATCTAAAGTTAGTAAGAATGATGTTTGGATCATAGATAGTGGATGCACTCACCATATGACCGGTGATAAAAAAAAGTTTGAGACTTTTGAATACTATAATGGTGGTTCAGTGAGAATGGGAAATGATACACCTTGTCGAGTTGAAGGTAAAGGAACTATAATATTTAATAACCTGATAAAATGTGAAAATACTTACTGGGTAAAAGGACTGAATTATAATTTGTTAAGTGTATCACAACTGAATAATATAGGTCATCGAGTGGCATTTGAAAATAAGAAGTCAAAGATCTTCAATGAATCTGGAAGATTGATTGGAACCTGTCAGCAGACAAAAGGTAACCTTTTCTATCTTGATGACACTAACACCACTTGTTTAATGGCTAGAAACCAAGACATATGGTTGTGGCACAAAAGATTGTGTCATGTGAACTTTGACAACATGATAAAGATAAGAAGCAAAAGGAATGTCAGAGGCTTACCAAGCATGAGTAAGCCAAAGCATACAAGGTGCAAGAATTGTCAAAAAGGTAATATGACAAAGTCTAGTTTCAAGAGTAAAACCCATATATCTAATGAAATTCTAGAATTAGTCCATACAAATCTATGTCGACCCATAAGGACAAAGAGCTACTATCGAGATAGATATTTTATTCTCTTTGTTGTTGATTATTCTAGAATGATGACATTCATGTTCTTAAAAGATAAATCAGAAGCATTCAAGATATTTAAATGGTACAAGGCTATGGTAGAAAAAAAAAGTGAAAAGAAATTGAAATGCTTAAGGTCAGATAGAGGAGGGGAATTTACTTCAAATGAATTCACTAACTATTGCAATAAGCATGGAATTAAAAGATAGGTTTCTGCATCGAGAACACCATAGCAAAATGGAATTGTTGAAAGGAGAAACAAATCAATTTTTGAATGTGCAAGAACATTGATGATTGAGAAAAGCATCACTCAAACTTTTTGTAGGGAAGCTGTGAGTACTGCTGTCTACACATTAAACAGAGTACAATTGAAGGACACAAAGAGGACACCCTATGAGCTTTCGTATGGTCATACACCCAATGTAAGTTAATTCAAAATCTTTGGTAGTCAGTGTTATATTTTGAATGATGATAGAAATGGAAAAATTGACTCAAAAAGTGATGAAGGTATCTTTCTAGGGTACTCAACCAAAATCAAGGCTTATAAATGTCTTAACAAGTCATCTAACAAAATCATTGAAAGTGAAAATGTGAAAATAGATGAATTTGTAGAAAAGAATGATAAGGAAAGCATAAAAGAACCATAGGAATACAAAAGGTTTTTTTATACAGAACCTGACACTCTACCTAAGATACAGTGTATCACTCTTGAGTAACAAAACATTACACCCGAGCATCAGGCTGCAATTACAGTGTTTCAAACATGAAGATCAGAATGAAGGTCAAGAAAATGATCAGAATGATAAAAAACGGATGAACCAAAACTTGCCAAGTATGTCAGAAGACATCATCCAAATAATCAAATCATAGGAGACAAGAAGGTTGGAACAAGAACAAGAAGTAAGTCACTGAACACTAAATGTTTACTATGTGATTTTGAGCCCAAATCTGTTAATACTGCACTTGAGAATGAAGAATAGGTTAGTGATATGAATGAACAAATAGAACAGATTGAGAAGAAAAATACATGGACACTAGTACCAAGACTAGATTACAATAATTTTATCGGTACCAAATGGATATTCATAAACAAGCTGAATGAGAGTGGAAAAGTCACAAAAAAAAAAGCAAGGTTAGTATGCAAGGGATATGCACAAGAAGAAGGTATTGATTATGGAGAAACCTCTACACCCATTGCTAGACTAGAAGCAGTTAGAATCTTACTTTCTTATGCTACATTTAAACGATTCAAGGTATACTAGATGGATGTCAAATCTGCATTCCTAAATGGAAAACTAGAAGAAGAGGTATACATTGAACAACCAAAAGAGTTTGTTGATCCAGACAATAGAAACATGGTATGTAGACTACATAAAGCCTTGTATAGATTAAAACAAGCACCTAGAGCCTAGTATGAAAGACTTCACTCATATCTCATTAACATAAAATTTGTTAGAACAAGTGAAAATAGCAATCTATACTTAAAAGAAGATATCGATGGTAATATTCTTATTGCTGAAATTTTTGTTGATGATATCATTTTTGGGGGAAATGAATTGCTATGAAAATCCTTTGGTAATGAAATGAGAAAGGAATTTGAAATGTCTATGTTTGGGGAGATCAAATTTTTTCTTGGTTTACAGATTCTTCAATAAGATACAGGCATATATATCACTCAATCCAAATACATCAAGGAAGTGTTGAAGATATTCAATATGGAAGATTCCAAACCAGTTGGAATACCTATGGCTACTGGATGTAAGCTGACAAAAGAAGACAAATACAATGAGGTAAATCAGACCTTATATAGATCAATGATTGGAAAACTGATGTATGTTGTTCATACCAGGCCAGATATAGCACATGCAGTTGGAATAGTTGCAAGATTCTCTACTAATCCCAAAGAATCACATATGACTGTTGTCAAGAGAATTCTAAGATATCTGAAGGACACTGAGGACTATCTATTATGGTATAAAAGAGAAGGAAAATTTGAGCTACAAGTCTATACATATGTTGATTGGGTTGTAAACATTGATGACAGAAAGAGCACAACTAGAGGAGCATTCTTCATGGGTGACAATCTTGTCACATGGATCAACAAGAAGAAAGGATGCATCTCTCATTCTACTACAGAAGCAGAGTGGTGGCTACGGCTACAAATTGGTCCAATATTGCATGAATCAAACAATTATTGGAAGGTATAAATACAAAGATTCTTGAACCAGTAATTATCTACTGTGATAACACCAGTGCAATTAACATTTCTAAGAATCCATTCATGCATGCTAAGACTAAGCATATTGCTATAAAGTATCACTATCTGAGAGAACAAGTGCAAACAAAGGAAGTGACACTAGAATATGTTCAATCAAAGGAACAATTAGCTGATATATTAACCAAGCCATTACTAAAAGATACATTTGAGTACTTGAGATAGAGACTAGGGGTCCAACCCTTGTCTATCGGTCAGTAAGCTAACTATAAGGTTGCATCAGCCTATACCAAAATATAAAGATCAGTCGTGTTGATGTAAACACTAAGATGAAAAACAACAGATACATCTGTACACAACAAGGTACAAGTATGCACCGAATAGAAGAGACATTGTATTGCTGATGGATAGAGAAATTCAAGGAATATATTATGTAAAGGGATGGAAGATTATATAACTATTTTTTGCTTGGAATTGTTGTCAAAGGGAGAGATTATTCTCATTATCAAAAGGATCAAAAGGGAGAATATTATCTCATTGTCATAAGGGAGGGATTATATCATTCTCCACGAAGTGAGGTTCCTAAAAAATCAGAAAGAAAGAGTTAATCAATATTCAAAGGGAGAGAAATTGATTGCATATGAAATATCCATCTCATGGAGAGAAGTAACAAAGGGAGAGAGTTCAGAAAAAGAGAGAAATTGTTGTCAAAGGAAAAAGAGATTATCAAGAAGAGGAATAGTCAAGGCAGAGCACATATCAGAATAGAGACATAAGATGCTACATCTATCCAGTGAAGGGATTGAAGAGTGAAGACAACCGTTCTGCAAGAAACACATCTAAGCTATTTTGAGCTTACCAAAATTCTGACATTTGTAATAGTTACAATAGGAAAGCTTGATAAAACTGTTATATTTCATATTTTATAGTATGATAATGTAGTCTATTGCCATCAATGCCAACGGGAGAGATTGATGACATGTAACTGATTGAATGTTTAAACATGTTAAGTTGATCATGGAAATGTAGAAAGATAATGCAAGATATTAAATCAGTTAATGGATTGCATTTTCATTCATGTCAACTTGATATAACCTAATCGTTTATAATCAAAGTGTCAAAGACTTCAGAGAATCAGAGAGAGAAATATTATGCTTTGAGTAATGCATAAAAGACAAGCATTCACAATGTTTCTTCAAATACCGATGGTTAGTGGAACTCGATGGACAGAGATCACCGAAAGTCAAGTCATAGTGATGCTCGAGCAAGAACACCGATGAGCATTACCGATGAGCAGAATCACAAGCATAACTGACGGCCAAAAGCATAGTGTAAACCGACAGAGAAGCCCAAGGAGAATTGGAGTGTTGAGTGAAGCTATCAAAGAGTTAAAACATCAAAATTAACTTAATTTTAGAAATGAAAAAATATCTAGCTGGTAGAGATAAATATGGACTTAACGTGTAGTTTTCTTTGTTCTCATCGACAAGATAAACCTAGAGATAAGTAAAGGATTTAAACCTATTTTGACGAGTTGGAAAGAAGATCTCTGCGAGATAAAATAGGAGTTTCACTTTAAATCTAATTGGCGAGAATTGTATATCATGCCAAGATCAATAAAATCAAGAACCTAACAATGGTGATATCATGTCTATAAAGAGACAACTTAATTCATTGCAATTTGTGTGGGTGAATGAATGAAAAGAGGATGCTGAAGAGAAATTGATGAAGAGAAACTTCATACAGTCTTGATCAATCAATCTGAGGAAAGAGCTAAAAATTTTTATGGACACTGAGCAATAGAGAACAACATCACTGAGTAGAACTAAAGTGGAGGAGAGGTATTAACAGAGATATATTGATCATATTAGTTTTATGAGATTACAAAAGATCTGAATATCTGCAAGCATAAGTTGTATATGTGAATAGATCATATTGTTTCAGTTTAACCATTGATTCAGAAAGTCTCTTAACCGAGTGGGATTTAAAGATCCTTTCTATATTGAAATACAACCCAAGGAGTATCAAAAATTTTGATCATGAAGATAGCATGAGATGCAAGATACCTATTGACATGCCAAGTGAGTGTTTGATCAAGGAGGGTAGTATATAGATTCCCAATATCAAGTGATAGACTAAAATTTTAAATCCTCTAACAAGGTCACACCTAACAGTGTGTTTGTAACCTTTAACAGGGTTGGCTCTTCACTGAGCTCACTTCAAAAGAGTGAAAATTTTGGGCTACCAGTCCCAAGTGGTTTTTCCCTTAACAGGGTTTCCACATTAAAAATCCATGTGTGAATGTGTTTATGAGTCATTACTTTACTGTTTTGCATTACACATAGCTTAATTGGATTTATCTATATACTCTAGATAATTTACTATCTTTTGGTAAATTAACCAACTACTATTCAGTAAACATACATTATAAGGTTTAACAAAGCATTCTGAGCAATAGTAATTTGATAATTGTATTTGGAGGTATTCATCTTATAGGACTTAAGATAACTAGAGGTTTAATATTGTGGTACTAATTATTTGGGTTGATTATTGGAATATTTTTGAGGCCACTAATTCATCCCCCTCTCAGTTATTACTAACAATTTCCTATAAGGGTCAAAAGAAAAGACCTCATTTCCTACAAACCTTCTTGCTAAGGAGTAGGATGCAGAAAGTATATTAAAAATGGACCACACCTATAAAATTTCACCACATGACACATTGATTAACAAAAATGAAAATGCACCTGGTACGCAGTCCCAATGATTTATTAAGAGAAAATGTTCCAAGTTGAGAGACAATGCCCCAGAATGTACATGTTATATTATGCACATCTAGACGAAAGGCCATACGGACTTTTTCTCATAAAAGTTAAAACCTCCAGAAATAATACAGTATGTTTCTTCACCCTATTAAACCAAGTTCCAATATTTCCAACCTCCTTTGTTTTAAAAATTATCGGGGCATTATAGAATAACCCTCGATTGAAGAATGATATCAGAATAATTATAATTATGTTGTAATCGATCAAAATCTTGAAAAAATCTAGCATGGATTTCTTGATTTATTGTGCTAAAAGAAAGTGTTTGAATCTGATTGGTTTATCTTAATGTGCTTACCAGCTGGGTTCAACCATAGAAATGTGATGACTTGATCAGAGACACCATAATTGTGCAGGCTATTTTAGCGATGAAATTCTGATAGTTGTCTGCAAAAGTTGTTAGTCATGGAGTTTCCCTTAGGAAATAATATTCCCCAATGGTGCATTGATGAGCCTTATTGAAGTGAGAGTGTCCCAGTCACACATGATGAGCTGCTAGATATTTGAGCAGATGCATTCCTTGCAGAGTGTTTAGGATCCCCTTCAAGCTAACACGTGTCAACAGGGTTGAGACTTTGGGTTGTTTGAACCACTCTGCATGATCAAAAGACTGAGGTAAACAAAGAAGGTGTTAATAAATGTAGAATGAGTCTACATTTTGGAAAATTTCAAGGGATCTCATTCCACTAAGAATGAACCATATAGATTCTTTGGTTTCATAGGCCAGAGCCTTATCCATTGGGTTGGGATTCAACTCAATTAGTGTTTCTTAGATTGGTTATCTTTGTGATTTTCTTGGACATCGTACATGGAAAATAACCTTCATGAAAAGATAAAAGGTCAAAGAATTTATTTTTAAAATAAACACAAAAGTTCTATCATGGCGTGGGTCAAACCAAAAAACTCAAAGTGTGACACAACTGCAAAAGAGAAACACTAAGAGAGAAACAAGGAATAAAGTACAAGCAAAATTTATCTAAGGGATGCCAAAATAATATTTATGAATAAAACAGTTGGAATGGATAACAGATATCCAAGGAGGAAAGGGGATTACCGTGCATGGAAAGCAAGTGACTAAATTTTTCCCCAGCTTCAGAATGAAACTTTACATTTTATACTCCGCAATGATAATAACGTTGAAAGAGTGTTGGATTAATATGTCAAAAGATGAAAAATAGATCATCCAAAGATTTGTGTGTGTTCAAGGATTTAATCCTTCATTTTTCTAAGATGGTGAAATGGTTTCCACCTATCCGATAGAATATGTAAGTGATATTTGTCCCATAGCCAACTAGATAGAGCCTCACACACATTCATTCATCTACATCCCTAATGAGGTTATTGCCTTGACATTTGCAAACATTTCTCTACTACAAGACAGGCATCCATAGTCCTGGTAGAGGTGCTAACATGACTTGGTTTTTGTATTTTATTTTTGAATTGATACATTATAGAAACATTCTTAAAATTCCCTCCAAGCCACAACACTACAAACATCAATGAAGAGAAATATGGAATATTTTCTAAACTAGACCTGATAAGACCCAAATTGCCAACACACATCATACACTAGTGATATCAGTTGAAATAACAAGGACCTAAAATTATAGGAGTGTAACTTCCATAGAACATAAAATCCATGTTCCAAATTGTAATTCCATACCATAATAATTTGGAGTTCCCTTCAAATATCTAATTATCTTTTTGACAACCTTCTCATTTGATTTCTTAGGATTGACTTGATATATTGCACCCAAACATACTACATGTATTATATCAAGTATAGAAGTATTCAAATATAGTAATCCTCCAATTATAGACCTATATATATTCTAATCAAATAGAAGAGGCTCATCATATTTCTTCAAACTACAACCATTAGCCATAGGAGTGCCCGCTCGCCGTAAATCATCCATACAAAACTTTTTGAACATTTCCTTAGTATACTTAGTCTAAGAAATAAACATACCATTACTCATCTAAGAAACTTGAAGCCCAAGGAAGAGAGAGAATTCACCAACCATGGAAATTTCAAACAATTTTTGCATCTGTTCTATAAAACTCTTAGATACAACATCATCTCCACCAAAGATGATGTCATCTACATACACCACAACTATCAAAATATTTTCTTACTAAACCATAATATAAATTTTTCTATCTCTAGTACATTTCTTAAACCTTGTTAAATTATGTACTTGTCCAACCTTGAATAACAAGCCCTGTGATCTTTTTTTGCACCATACATATCATTTTTAAGTCTACAAACCATGTCTAGATATTTTGACAAAAAAAATGCATTACACTTCTCTATGTAGAATTATTCTTCTAGATATTTTGACAAAAAAAATGCATTACACTTTGAATGAAAAAAAAACTCTTTAAAGTGACTGGAACAAAACTATGATGTAATTTTAACCCAAACAACTCAATAAAATCATCTTTTCATTATAAGTGACATGAACACAAACTAACCAAAATAGAAATTGTTAATGAAAAATCATTTTATTTCTACTAAATAAGGAACAAGTGACAAGGGATTGGTTTCAACCTCCTTCTAAAACAATGCCTTCCTTCCCCCCAATTAGTCTCTTGAGACAATGATCACTTAAAATTGACTCTTATCTTCTACCTTTGTGACTACTCAACAAAGACAAAGATAAAACCTCTTTTATTCAAACCAAAGTCAAATCATTACATTGTCCTTTAATACCTTTCTCTATGCAAAAATCCACTTTCACTCAGTATGATGAAAAAACCCAATTAGTCTCCCTTTATGATTTTTATTTTCTTACATCCTTAAATGAGAGATATCCCAGCAAAAAAATTCCTCTTAAGAATGTCTCTCTATTGTTACTATGACTTCTAGTCCTCTCTATTTCAAAATGATAGAAAAGATCCTCTCCAATATCCTCCATCATCACAAGATACTTCCACCCCTCTCCTCAATTATTTCCCCTCCTAAATACTAAATTGATCTCCTTTTGAAGACCAAAACTGAATTACCAGTAACTACGAAACTAATTCAAAAACTACCATTAGTCCATTTCCTTGATAAGAGTCTAACAAGAACAAAATCAAAATTCAAAACATTAAACAATAATGAAAAAACCAAGATTAGATGTAAAATTGATGTTGTTGAATCATGTTCATTGTCACTTCTCATTCTTGATTCAACTTTTTCTAGAATACCCTTTTTGTTCCAATGACATTTTTGTCTATTATTCCAAGAACCGGTTCCCATGTTTAATTCTTATTAATGTGATCCAACTCTTGTTCCATTTCTTGCAACAAAAATTCATCTCTATTATCATCAACAAAGGTCTTAGGTTCAATCCTTGATGGAAGATAAAGATTTAATTGCTCATTTTCCTTTGCAAATCTTCTCCTAGTTAAAACTCAATTTTTATCACCAATGATCTGATTTTTTTAATGATTCCTTTGAACATACTTTGCCCGAGTCATGGGGTCTTTTATCTCAGTTTTCCTTCCTCGTATCTCTTTTACCTTTCCTTATTCTTATTCAATGTAGAGAGGTTCATCAATTTCATTGAAGTAAAAATGCTCATTTTAGATATAATTTCATGCATTCTATTTTCCAAAATTGTATGAGAGTACTATTAAACTAGCATAGGGATTTTATTTCCAAATTATTTTCATATAGGAATGTATTATAAACACCTTTAGATGTGGTTCTCTTTGATTTAGGAATTTAATAATGATTTTTGTTAACTTTAAATCTATTACCTTAATTAATTATTTTGTTCTGAGAGTTCCCCATAAAAATGCACTTGTAGTACAAGATACTTAGTTTGAACTAGGAAGGGGTAATATTCCCAGCCTCTCTCGGAGATACTTAAAAGTATCATTTTAGAAATATTTTGTAAAGATATATGTAACCTTCTCTTTTTTAGTCACATATTTGAGCTCCACTTCATTGTCCAACATGTTTTCCCTTTAAAATTGATACTTGATAGAAATATTCTTTGTTCTGGAGTGTTAACAGGATTCTTAGAGATGTTAATTACACTGGTATTATCACATATAATGGGGATCAGCTTGTGAAATAATACACCAATATCCTTTAATGTTTATTTCATCAAGATTACTTGTGTGCAACATGAAGCAACTACAATATATTCAGCTTCTACAGTGGAAAATGACATTGAGCCATGCTTTCTACTTAACCAAGCAACTAATTGGGGTCCAAGGGAAATTATCCACCATTGGTACTTATCTTATTGTCAATATTTCCTTCCCAATTCACATCAATATAGGTTTTTAAGGTAAAATATGACCCTCTTAGATACTACAATATGAATTCCTTTGTTCCTTTCAAATATCTAAAGATCCTCTTTACAGTAAAAACATTTGATTCTTTTGGTTCTTGTTGGAATCTTGTTACTAGATAAACAAAATACATGATATCTAGTGTTATAGCAGTCCTCTAATCATTGATCTATACTTTCTTGCATCTAAGTTTGAGGAATTATCTTCTTTGGTTATCTTAAATCTGGTATTTATAGGAGTA
>MU224644.1:275997-299908 GCA_018584345.1 Thuja plicata
CGTCGATCTGTGCTCATCCAATGGTTGGCAGTCATTGTCTTTAAAAATGTTACATCTCTAATAAAATTAAATATTTAACAATTAATTATACTTTGAGTAATATTTAACTCAGACTTTAACATTGAATCCAACTCAATTATTTCTATCTGTATTATAATCGAAATTACATTATCACACATCGATATGACACATTGGCAAATTAAAAATAGAAACTTGCTTTGTCTCTGGACTGATAAAGAAACTTAATCATTTTAAAGATTCTGAATATCAGTCTTCAAATTTAAAAATGGAAGTACTAATCCATCGCTTAAGCATAATTAAATGTCTAATACACAGATAAAGAAAATAATTAAAATATTGTAATCATAGAGAAGTCTAAGAATCATTTTTTGTACCCATAAAAAGAAAATTGAAACAAACTTGGAAAATTTGTATTATTATTTTTCATAAAATTACATTGTACAATAAAAATAGAAACCTACTAGGCAACTTCTTATTGGTATAAATAAAGCAAAACAAAAAAGTGAAACTTTGCATGTCCATTGTCAAAAGACTAGTGTAACAAGAATGGGTAAACTAGGGATCTTCATCTTCCCTTTCGTCTAAGTAGAATTTTATAGAGAGGATAATATCTGAGAATTCTTCAAGCCATGTGTAGTCTGGCTCATCTAATTTATCAAGGAAAAACAATTTTTGGAGAAAATCCCTCCCAAGCCGTGCCCATTTCCTGTGTCACATTAGTTTCTCATCATTCAGGTTCAACAGAAAGGGTTGTCTGGCCACATTTTTACCTAGCTCCAACAGCTTGGGTATATCTCTTGGTGAAGGAATCCCCACCCCTAATTCCACAAAAATAGTAACATCGACATCATCCTCCAGGAATTTCTCTTTACAAACCTTCCTCAGTAGCATTAGCATATCCACCTTCTGTCCTCCGAGGTCAAGGAGAGATGTAAAAAACCAGGATGTAATTTATGTGTAGATGTGGTATCTGTCAACATTCTCATGGAACTCTTGACACAATAACATCAACACAACAAAATTTATAAAAGCGCCGCCACCAACCTCCCTACAAACGGAAGTGAGGATTTCTTCTGAGACATTGCCCAAAATGGACCTCTGGTCATCCTTGGATGTGCATCTCAAATGGATTGGTGTGTCCATATTTAATTCTCAACAACCTATAGAACTAAAAACCTAAACCTTAAAACCTGAGGCAGAATTTCAACCAATAGTAGCTCTGAGTCTTAATCTACCAAAAGAAAAATGAAGAAGAAAGAAGCTATATTGTCTATAAATAGCCCCGACCCCTTGATTGATAGTGATCATGGATACTTAGCAATTAATTATTCTTTCTTTAATCCTATTTAATCCATTGTCCTTAATCTTTAATGTAAATCTTTCCGAATAAATGCATTATGCATGTGAGAGATTTAAATCCATTGTCCTTAATCTTTCATATCTACATGTAAATCTTTCCCATAAATGCATGTGTACTATCACAGCTAAAGATGGCCATTAAAGAATGTCATTGACAAGGCATTTATTTCTTATCGAGTTACGAGTTACAAGTTGTAGTTGCACAATCCATCGTCCACGTAAACAAATAACCAGTAGTAATCAATGATCATGGTTACGGTGTACTTTTTAAGGCTTGATACGTGTCATCATTCTGGTGACTTCCTACAGAACTCTGTTTCCTTCAAGAAATTTGGCCCAAAATTAAATTTCAGCCATTGATCTAAAATCATCAAATGGTTTCAAATAATACATTTAACAATATAAAACAATGGATATTACTAATTAGGTTATGTGTCCATGTCTGATCAGTTATATTCGCAATAAATAAAGGCGATATTCATTGGATGTGATATTGCATTAATTATAATGTTACCTCTCTAATAAATTGTCATTTCGCAATGGCCCACATGACGAGTCCCATCCTTTAAAAATCGCCAATAAAATATTTATTTTTCCCATAATTAACGAAAAATTAGCCAATAAAATATTTTTTTGAAAAGGTAGATAAAATTTGCTAATACATTTATTTTTTTTCCCTTCAAAAAAATCATTCGCCTCATATATTATATTTTTTTAATTCAAAATAAAATCATTCATCTCATACAATATATAATTTCCCCCACATTAATGTATTATTCGCTGGGATTTTATGGAATTTTCATTCGGCAGGGAAAAATTCGCCTTCGCCTTTATATTATTTTTCTAATTTGGGAATAAAATTCGCCATCATCAAGAAAAAATTTCCCCTAAATTAATATATGATTCACTAGGCTTGTACACTTTTTCCTAGGAGGGGGTTTCTTAAATTTATCCCTACTGAGTTGACTCCAACATAGGATCACTTGACTTCCTTGCTTATCCAAGAGATACCAAATTAACTACATCAATGGATCTCCTAACAAAAGAACTTGAAACCATCAGTGAAACATGAGTGTTCCCACCTCCCATGCACAATGAGACACATTTCCTCCAAAATTTCACATCTCCTCCGAGTTTGTCTAATGCCTCTTTTAGTGCTACACATGAGACACATTTCCTCCAAAAGTCCACATTTCCTTTGATTGTGTCTAACGCCTCCTCAAGTGCTTTGGAAACAATCTCTCCTCTTCAGCACAAATCAGTACTGACATGCCTCCACATGAGATGTCTTTCCTCTAAAATTCCACATCTCCTCTGAGTGTGTGTAATGCCTCCTCAAGTGCTTGACAAATGATTAGCCAAATATTTACCCTCCTTGTTCCTTGAAGGGACAACCATGATGACAAACTCCCTCTTTTCTTCAGGGAAATAAATGGGGTGCTTCTCATGCAATGAATCATCCCTAAGTGAGAAGATAGCTCAGAACAATGGGTTTCCTCTTGCCTCCATTTCCTACAACTATATGTTAGCCTATTACACTTTAATTAGCAAATGTAATATTCAAAACTTCGAAGATCCTCTTAGGTGTAGCATGCCGGAGCAAAGAAAAATAAAAAAAATTAGAAGTAATATGTGTAGACATGATAAAATAAAAATGACAAGATATCAAGTTCTATTCATAACGCACCTCTTACAAATTTTCTCAGAAATCATCCATGCCAAAACATCATCAATAAAAGTGCATCCTCCAAATTTTCAATATCTCAACACAACTTTGAATGTGTGTGTGGAAAAATTTACCTTTTAGTTTTCAGTTTCAAATAAACTCGAATCCTTAACACATTAAATGTATCAATTTGACTATGTTACCTTACCTTGAAAGTATAATATTCACAATCTTCAGAACCGGTACTAGCGACTACAATCTAACTCAGTGCGGGTTACAAGATAATGTTCCACATATATCCTGAGTACTTGTATAAGAAACCAAATATCCATGTTCTCAGAAATAAACCTGAAACTCCTCCATGTTGTGACGTTCTCACAACTCGCCCATTTCCTATGGGACCCCTATTTTTTTTTCTTTTAGCTTGGTTGCCCCCTTTTTTGGGCTTTGCCTCAGTAGCTCTACTTTTCCTTCTAGTTCTGAGATTTGGAGTGACGAGTTTCAGCCATGATCATGAAGGCCCATTCAAAAACCAAAATCCCTTGTGATCGTGATGAAAGAATGTTTCAAGTGGAAACTCCAATCAACGCACAACGCAGTTTGATATGAATGAGGAACATTGCCTCGAGGAGTGTCTGTCAGGGAAGGAAAGGTAGTGCTCACAGTGCACCCTTACGTGAAGCTTCCCCCCCAAATTATATCTTTGGCACAAGAGTAACTTACCGACTCTATGTTGCAGGATGGTGCAAGACAACGAATGGTCCCTATGTTTTCATTAATCAGAGGGTAACAATGCAGTTATATCAAAGAAATTTAAAGGCATCCATAAAGAATCTACAACAGCGAATGGGAAAAGTGAAGAAAGGGATTTTGTGTGTCACACTCAGTATGGAATCCCTACGATAGTGGTGGAGCACAGTTCAATGGAATCGAGGGATGGTCAACGCATTCACATCCTCCTTCATGAACCAAAAATGCCACCTGCAAAGGAGAAGCGCATTCTAATGCAAGTTGGGGGACCATGGATTTGAAGGAAAGAAAAAATCATCCTTCACAAACCCAAAATCATGCCCGATAGTTGTGGAGTGCATTTCCATGGATTTGAGGAAAGAAAAAAAAATCCTCCACCAAATCAAAATGCTGCTCGACAAGTGTGGAGCGCACTTTCCTGAATTCGAGGGAAAATCCAAAATTCTTTGCTTTCTTGAAAGTGCACTCGGAAGCATTACGGTGGTAGTTAAGAGGTTTGTTTTTTAATTTTTTGAAAGCCTTAAATTTTAAAATGCCCCCTTTTTTTGGTCTAAGGAAGATAGACATTTTCGAGAAGTAATTGAAAAGGGGAGACGACGATGAAAGATTAAAATGGGAGACTGTATTCAACTATTGGTCGGAAAGTAATTGCGAAGATTAAATTCAATTGGGAGCTCGGAATGTGATTTATTTAATATTGGATCTTTGAAAGGTTCAAAAATTTGAAAAATTGGAAATTGCAAAGTGTGGAAATTTCCAAGGTCAAAGAAATCGAGAAACGTTGAAAAATCCAAATTTTTTGAAATTTGAAAATTTCAAAAAAATGGAAAACTTTGAAAATGGGAATCTTGGAGAATTCTGAAATTTTGGAAATTGTGGAGAATTCTGAAAAAATCAAAAAATTTGAAATTTGAAAAACTCAAAAGCTGGAAATTGCAAAGAAGTTTTTTTGATTTAAATTGTAATATTAATTAAATATTAATTTATTTAATATTTAATTAAAAAACCTCAAAAAATCAAAAAAAGCAACAAGAGGAGAAATTACTGATTAAATATTGATTTTATCTATATTTAATTATTAATAAAAAGTGACAAGTTAATTATAAAATTTGGAAGAGTAAAGTGAAATTAAATCACTTTTTTTTTTTGGATTGATATTAAAAGATTAAATATTGAAATTTAATCTTTTTCAATATTTAAAATCAGTATAACAAGAGGATGGATAAAATGGAAACTTCATCATAAAGTAAAGCGCTCAGATTGGAATTTTTTTAAAAAATTGGAAAAAAGCCGTGACAAGTGGCGCTTGAAGGAAAGAATCTTTGCCTAAAATAGCAATTTCCTAAAATTAGCTCCTGGCTTTTAAAACAACTTTTCAGGGTTTTGATCTATATAAGAAGACTCTCTCTCATTTTGTCATCACACAAAGTTTGAGAAAACAGGTTGATGAGAGATTTTGAGGAATCAAGAGGATTCGAGTGAAGTTTTCCTTGAAAGTTGAGCAGGATTTTTGAAGAGAGAAAATTTCCAAGCAGAAGGAAATTCATTATTTTTGAAGGATGTGAAGAATTCAAGATCAAAAGTTTCAGAGGAATTTTTGTACTAAGTTGGTGGAGAAACATGATTTCGTGAAGAGAAGAGAGATTTGACCTCTGAGAAAAAGATGAAGAATTTGTCAGATTTTAAGAATTTCCTCCTTCATAAGAATTTGGTCTTCTTTTTTCCCTCTCCTCCATAAATTCTTATGTTTGTTTTGATTTTTGTTTTGCAGGAATGGTTGAGCCAAGGGGAACGAGCATGACGAGGAAACAGTTGATAAAGAATGAACAAAGGAGTTTTTTCCCATAATCCAAGATTGTTTTGAAGTGGGAAGAGATTGGAGATACTAATCTCGGAGGCTTAGACATGATAGAGTTTCACAGAAGAATGTTTGGGTATAAAGATCATCAACTGACCAATTTGGCCACCCGAATTGTGAACAGTGGAATTGTGGCTACAGCTGGCTTTGCTCCCACTTTTCTGCATTCTGAGCTGATTGTGGAATCCCTTCTTCCAGGAAATTGGTCTTTCTTTGGTCCTTCAAGCGCCACTTGTCACTTCTTTTTTCCTTTATTTGGAAATTATTAGGGCATCAACCACTATGGGATGAAAGACCAAAGAAAACATTAGGAGAAAGGATTGAAGAAAAAAAAAATTTCTCAGGGAGTGCGGAGTTTAGAAAAGAAAGGAATATTGCTCAAGAAACACACACAAAGAGAAGGTTGGATCTCCATATCAAAGCGCCACAACAAAAGAGACCAAGAGTCGAGGAGATGCCATCCTCACCCAGCAGGACTCCAAGTGTGCAGGAGATAGGTGCCTTTTCCAGGCAAGAAGTAGAATCAAATCATGGGAGAGCTGAGCAAGGAGAGAAACATGTGACGAGGTCAGATCAGGACAGTTGAGCATTAACGCCAATGAAAGGCTTGCACCAACAAAAAGTAAGGAACGTGATGTTACCATCGAGGAAAGTCTTGGTGTTTTCTTTAGAAGGATAATAGAGGAAGAGGTTCCCACGGCTGAAGATGAGATTCCCATGATAGAGACACCAGCCCTAGAGGTGATGGAAAAAAGTCCTGGAGCTAAAGAAATTGATACAACGGCGGTGCAGGAGTAGAAGCAGATGGCAGTACAAAAGAATCAAGGAGCCGCCATTACAGAATGGGTGAGGCAGAGGCTCCAAAGAAGTCAGGAAAAGGATGTTGACCCAGCTTTCGAATCACATGAAATTATGAACAGGGTCAACCAATCACATGAGAAGGGAAAGGCTAAGAGGTTTGCGAAGATTGTACAAGATGACTCTGGGTCTAGAACCCTTCAGCTTGCAACACTATCCGTGGACAAAACAAAGGATCAAATTTCTCCAGATGAGTATAACGTGGCCGAGTTTGACTTAGGTCATGCCTCCTGAGAGTAGGTATTGGAGGAGATTGATGATTCTACACAGGTGTTCAAGAATAAGATGAGGAGATTGGAAGAGAAGTATCAAAGGCAAAAGGGAGAGGTCAGAGCATTATGCGACTATATCAGATGTCTACCTCAGCCAGTAAGGGAAGAAGGTCCATCTTTTGTCCCTCCATCGGTTGTTCTGACTGAGGTAGTAGAGAGTATAGATAGGATCAGGAGAAATTCTCAAGGGGCAGAGGCTTGGATCGAGGGCATCCAAAATGAGGCCCACAAGCATGCTGAGGACTTAGTGCGAGTCTACAACAGGGCATTGGCCATCCTTTCCCAGATTCAGTGCATGGAGGAATCATAAGAGGATGAGCATATCTATCAGGATGAGATGATCGTAGAATTAGAGGAGTTGATGGAGATGCCTAGGCAGGTGCTAGTTGACCATGGAATCGTTAAAGAGGGAGAAGCATATGATTTCACCCGATGGTATGGAGCTATGCTTATGGCCAAGGAAATGTTTGGGCATTTCATTGAGGAATCTTCTTGATTGAAGGGAATAGCTGAGAACATCAAGCAATAAATCTCCAACACTATTGCATCGCTGGTATCAAAAGGGTTGTATGAAATGGAGATAATTGTAGACAACCTGAAGAGTAAATTGGAGGATTTCTTTAGATTGAACTTCTTCACTAGGGATGATTTTGAGAACTTCTCCACCTTCTCGAATGATATGCACACTGCTCAGGATTCATTGCTGGAATGGAAGGACAGCTCGAGGAAAGATGAACGAGCTATAGTAGCTTTGGAATTCAAGTAGGAATCAGCACCAAGCGTCAGTGTAGATGAGTTAGAAGCAGTATTGGGAAGATTCCAGGCATTCAGGCAGAGCGGTGAAAGGTAGATTCCATGATAAAAATGCATTTAATGCATAGTGGGCACCGTTAATGGTCATGTATTGCACCCCACTCTCCTTCTGAGCATGCACGCATAATGGGTATTTAGTGCCCACTATGATGGTGGATTCCTTTTTGCATTAATGTGGGTTCCCTCTTCCTTGACCTAACCCTAATTAGGGTTGAGGTTGAAAAATTTGGGCCATCGGTTATTGTTTGATCCTGGCCACTCATTGTATTTGAGGACCTATATAAAGGCCTCACTTCTCGTTTGTGAGGGAGAAAATTTCAAGATTGTCACTAACGAGCTACTAAGACAATAAAGTTTTCATTGTTGGTTTCATGGTGAATACTTGATGTGTTTTAGTGCTTGCTTGGTTTCATAATTCCCTCATTTAGTTAGATTTTTTGGATAAGGTTAGATGAAGTGTTGTGATTGCAATAAGAAATACAATGTTGTTTTGATGAGTTCCTCCGGTTCATACTTTTGACATTTTACTGATTATAAATCATTGTGCAAAGTTAGCCTGAACCTCATTCATGCATATGCTTAACTTCTGTCATTCGCGTACATTGTTCTTCATGATGGTGTCCGTGGTGGTATGAAAATCCTCTGCATAAACCTTGAAGATTGCACTGGTTCTTGTTTAGTTGTAGTATAACTTGGCAAAGTGAAACCTGGTTATTGGTAATTTGTCCACCGAAGTCTTGACTATTGCTATCATTGCCCGTAGGAGTAGATTACAATTTTTGAACCCTACTTCCTTTTTGCTTTCCACATATTCCAAAAATTCCAAAAAAGTGTTTCATTGCATATCTTTCAAGACTGAAAAAGTAAGGCCCCTTGTGATATTCAGCAAATCACATTTACCACCGAGCTTATCCATGGTCAAGACCTGACATGAAAGGAATCTTAGAGTGACCTATATGATCTTCTCGCAATCTTAGCATATACATAACTTTGATGAAGAGAGGATAAGATACCTCGGTGTTTTGTTCTACTGTTTGGTGGGTCATAAAATGCACATCAACAGAAACTAGCGCTAGAAGGAGGGCCTTACATAAGTGTTAAAAGACTATGCGTCATGAATCAAGATTGTAATACCACATAGGGACATCGTACCTATCCTTTAGCCAAATCTCAGATTTGAAGAAGAAGAGAAGTCTCAAAGGATCAAAGCAGCTCTTCAAAGAGCATTAATCATTCAATTCCCAGCGTCTGTCAGAAGGAATTAAGGAGATTTCACATACTGGAGCGCATAAACTCATTTTTTCCTAAGGTGCATCAGAGAATTTTAAGATCCACTCTGGGAGCAAAAGAATTACAAGAATTAAATTTTGATCCAAAGCCTAGGCGAGGCAAGGGAGAAGCATCTACAAGACAAAACTCACCAAGTGTAGCTAATCTCATGAGGTTATTTCAATCTCCACCTCCACAACATCTAGTGCAACAAGGATTAAATCAAGAAGGAACTACACAAATTCATCAAATAATAGTTCAGATACCCATACAAGTAGTTGCTCCTGCAGCTGTTCAAACAATGGCATAACAACAATGGCGTGCCCAAAATGCATCGCCTCTCATGAAATTTTCTGCTTGTCATAATATGCCAAAAAATCTAGAGCATTTCTGTTCTAAGTTCTTTGTTAATGATGTCAACCGCACTGCTGATGAGCACATTAAGATTTTCGAAGATGCTCTTCAAAATAGAAATGTTCAAGAAGAGGATGTCACTTGTATGATTTTTCCCTACTCACTGAGGGAGGAAACATTTTATTGGTACATCAATCTGCCTCCGAATTCAATCCCAACTTGGCAAGAATTGAAGGATGCTTTCCTCGGAAAGTTTAGACTGCCAATCAATCCAATAGAGTTGTATAGGCAATTCATTGAGATAAGAAGGCAAGAATGTGAATCAATTGGTGCCTTCAAAAATAGGTTCCAAAGGGCCTATTCAATATTGTGTGATCCCTATCACATGGGTGACGATGCAATGCGACCTATTTACTATGCAGCCCTAGATTGCTTCACTTCCAGGTTTGTCCAGAAGACTCACCCACCTCCTACTAGTTTGATTCAAGCGTATACAAAGGTTGAGAGGGTAATTTTACAATCACCAGCAACTACTACTGGAGCATTGAATTTCATTGGAAATCCTAATGCTTTGAATCAAGGAACGATGAAGCATACGACTGCTCTTAATAAGTTTCCTATTCCTTCGAATCAGTTAGTGCCACATCCAGGGGCCCCTATGTCTCAGGCAATGCCAGCACAACCTGTATATCTCCAGAACATGACAACTACGACAAGACCTCAAGAAGAAAGAGAAGAGATGAGGGATCTAATAGAGCAAGTAAATAAGTTTTCCACTGAGGTCACCTACCTCAGAAATCAAAATAATCAATTGCAAAATCAAAAAAGAAATTACCAGTCACATCAAGGTAACAATCAAGGATATCAAGGGACACCTCCAGCTCACCAAGAGAATCCTCAAGGATATAATTAGGGATACCATGATAATCATTCTGGATATCGAAACAACAATCAAAATTATCAAGAGAACAATTCTGGGTATCGTAATAACAACCAAGGACACCAGAGAAGATAATGGAACACAAATCCAAATAATGGTGGTGTACCCTCATAATTAGACAATCCACCAACTGTTGAAATCCGATCGGTAGATAAAGTTTTCCTAGCAGAAGCAGCGTTGTCCGGATGGTGTTGATTGCATGAGACAAATAACCATTCCGAGTTACAATGCCAAGAATTTCAGAGGGCTGCCAACATTTTCAAAGGAGAAGTAAGAAACACTACTGCACCTGAAAATCCTCCACCTATGGGATATGAATTGGTCCCTTCACCGAGGTGCAACCAAGTGTTGGTCTTTGATGATTTCACATTTCCTCCGCCTAACATGCAAGATTACATGCCAGTGTAGGATAATCAAAGATTTCCACCGGCATCAGCCAATGGTCCTGTGGAGGCACCCATGTATCAAGTTCCACCAAGAGATCAGTCTCCACATACATCCCCGAATGAACCATTGCATAAAGATGGGTTTTCCTTCCCTTCGTTATACAATAGCGTCCTAGTAGAAGGAGTAGGTGAAGTTCAAGAATTTCAACAAACTTCTGGAAATGCGGCTCTTAGAACGTATTAAAGGAATTCTAGAAATCATGAACCTATGACAACATCAACTCCTCTAAATAATTTTTCCACACCTCCGCACCCTGGTGCGAGTAATGTACTGAGTCCTCTAAGAGACTCACCAGAATATCGACCATCGGCTGGTTCACAAGGTGAAAGAAGGCAACTGGCAGCAACAAATGCTCCACAAAATGAAAGAGGAAAACTTATTACACAATCTACTACTCATCCTAGAGAAATGAGATAGAAATAAAATCCTCCCAAAGAGGAATTCAAGAGGCTGAGCTCTTTCGTGCTAGAAGAATTCAAGAAGATCAAAGTTAGTCTGCCATTATATGAATTGATGAAAATCCTAGAAGTTAGAGAAACCTTATTGGGAAGTCTGAATGATCTCGCCCCTAGGAACATTTCCCAAGGTGTGTCACATCCACCTAGGACCAACCCCAACAACCCTCAATCTGGTTTTGTGCAGAATACTAATGTTGTGGAAGATGTACAACCAAATGCATTTGATGTACACCAAATTCCTCCAAGCTTCATTGGAATCATACAAAATTTTCCTAATGACCGAAGGGTCATATCAGATGGAGCCATATCACAAAGTGACCCTACGGCTAAAGGAAAAGAGGTAAATGGAGATACAGATGCTCAAAAGGAACAAAGGATGAATCAAAATAGAGATGATACTTCACACAATACAAAGAATGAAGAATTTAATCCAAGGGAATGAAAGCCTGTAATTTTCTATCAAGGAAAAGAGGAGCCTGCCCCGTTCCTCATGTCAGTTTGAATATTTGGGAAAATGTTACATAACTACTTGATAGATTCCAGTGCATCTAGTAATGTAATGCCCCTGGAAATTTGTAGAAAATTGGGATTGATCCCACTGTAGACAGAAAAGAAGGTGACATAGCTAGATAAAACCAAAGTCCCGATTGTGGGAGAATTGAATAACATTCATATGAAACTTACTTTAGATCCACGAATCCAAAGCTGCATCGATATATCTGTCCTGGACATTCCAGAAGGATACGGTATGCTTTTAAGCAGAGATTGGGCAAGGAAATTGAATGGATACATAGCCACTGACTTTTCTCATATGTGGCTACCATGGAGAGGAATTCCAAATCAGATCAGGATAGAAAGTACACCTAGGCTCTGAATGCTAATAATCGAGTACAGTGGAGACAATGAGGTTCTATTCATGGAAACAACTTTGGGATCATATGTACCCAAAACTGGAGAAATTTTAATGTTACAAGGCTACAAATCAAGGAGGATGTCCAGACGTGATTCCCAAGTTGACTGAAGCTCCTTTTGATAATGATCCAAAGCCAACTTTGAATGAGGGAATGTTTGGAAATTTTAAGAACTTTGTCCTAAGAAGTGTGAAACAAGAAGTTGAATTGGGAAAAGACGCTTGCATTCAAAACTTGTTGTTACCCAATTGGTGTAGGATTCACAATGATTTACACTCAGAAGTTTCATGCACGATGTGTAAAGCTGCAATTTCCCAAGTGTCAAAGATGCTTCCCCAAGCATCAATGAATAGAAATGTTGGGGAGGTCATCAATGTTGAAAATTCCCTGAATGTTGAAAATTCACCACATGTGACGAGGCCACAATATCAAGAAATTGGAGAAGATAAAGATCAAAGTTTCCCAGGGAACCATGATGAAGAAATTGACAAACTAGGATCTAAATCCTCCCACGTGCAAAATGATGATCAAGCATGGACACTGTCATTTGATGGATCCAAGTCGAAGAAAGGAAATGGAGCAGGCATTGAGCTGGTCAGTCCAAGTGGAGAAACTTACTTAGCGGCACACAGATTGCAGTTCCCATGCACAAACAATGTCACTGAGTATGAATCATTAGCTATTGGATTGCTACTTGCTATCCAAAAGGGTGCCAAGATCTTGCATGCTCACAGAGACTCAGACATAGTGGTCGGACAAGTTTGGAAGCAATACGCATGCCATGACAAAAGGTTGGGTTGCTACCGCAATAGAGTTTGGACTTAGTTGAAAGCTTTGACGCTTTCAACATTAAAAGGATAGGTAGAGAAAATAATCTGGTGGCAAATTTACTAGCCCAATCTGCAAGTTCATTGGAACCATTGGCCATGGAGTGTGTGAAAAAATTCACAGTTGAACTAACTTCAGTACCCTCAGTCCCTGACAATGTTACAAATTTCCAAGTATTTGACGATGATAAGCATATCCTTGATTTTCTAACAAGTTCAAGGGTGTTTGAAGCACAACTCATCGATGAAGGAGAACAACAACAAGCACAGTTTGAAATCAATGAAATCATGAATTTAAGGACAAACACCATTCCTAAAGGAATGATAGAGTTGGAAAGAATCTTTGATTTTGACAGATTGAGTGCCCTTAAGTACCAGACATCTGCTGGAGGTGAATACAAAAAGGTAAATGTAGGAATAGAGGAAGATGTCAAGAATATTTTTATCAGGAAAGTTTGTACTCTGGAGGAAAAGGAAAGTATCCTAAATTTGATAAAGGAATTTCCCAATGTAATTGCATGGGGATATGAATATTTGAAGACATATGATACATCCCTCATCACTCATACAATCCCACTCAATCTAGGTAGTAAGCCTTTCCAACAGAGACAGAGGCTGATGTTGGAACCATTGATCCAGCAAGAGGTTAGGAAGCTACTTTCAGCAAGGATTATCTTTCCAGTTAGACACTCAACGTGGGTCGCTAACCTGGCTCCTGTTAGAAAGAAAAATGGAGAAATAAGATTATGTGTGGATTTCCAAAATCTTAATAGAGCTTCAGAGAATGACAATTATCCTAATCCATCATTAGATGAATTAATAAAAGTTGTGAATGGGTCTCAGATGATGTCATTTTTAGATGGCTATTCTGGATATAACCAAGTAATGGTGGAGGAAGAAGATAGATTGAAAACTGCATTTACAACAAAGTGGGGCACATTTGCTTACAGAAGGATGCCTTTCGGTTTGATCAATGCTGGGGCCACCTTCCAGAGGGCCATGGACTACACCTTCAAAGATTTGGTTGGGAAGTGCATCATTCTATACATGGATGATCTCACTGTGTTTTCCAGGCACATAGAAGACCACATAAATGATTTGCGAAGAATTTTTCAGAGATGTAGAAGATATGGGGTATCATTAAATCTAAAGAAATGCATGTTCACTGTCACCGAAGGAAAACTATTGGGACATGTGAGCTTTGAACATGGAATCTCAATTGACCCTAAACGCATTGAAGCCATCTCCAAGATTGGCCTACTAGCTAGCCAAAAATAATTGAAGTCATTCTTTGGAAAAATCAACTTTGTCAGGAAGTTCATCACTAGATTCTCTGAGATAGTCAAACCACTAAATGATATGTTGAAGAAGGGTGCAAAAATAGATTGGACACCAACATCAAAAAGAGCATTCAAAGAAATCAAACAGGCTATTATGGATGCTCCTATCTTGGTCAGCCCAGATTACACCAAACCATTCTACATATATTCCTTTGCTTCAGAACACACGTGTGCAGCTATCCTCACTCAAAGATCAGAAGAGAAAGATGAGCACCCTATTGCATTCATGAGTTCCCCATTGAAGGATGTAGAATTGAGATACCCAAATGTTGAAAAACAAGCCTACGCATTGGTGAAGGAAATAAAGAAATTTAGACATTACATTTTGAGAAGCAAAGTGTACGCAATAGTTCTCGATGCCGCAGTAAAAACCTTGTTAATGCAAAATGAGTTAGGAGAAAGAAGAGGAAAATGGATGGCCATCATTTAGGAATACGACATGGAAATACAACTGATGAAACTAGTCCATGGGCAAGCTCTGACACAAACGATCACCGTAACTGGACCCGGATTAGTACAACAAGTGTATGTGTTAGAAGAAGTGTCTCTGGATGAATGGTATGATGACCTTGTCTATTACCTGTTGAATCATAAGTCCCCTGCGCACTTGAATCCAATAAAAAAGAGAGCATTGAGAATGAAAATTCAACATTTTATGCTTCAGGGAGCTATCCTATATAGAAAGAATCATGATGGAATCTATCTAAGATGTGTCAATAGGGAAGAAGCAGGTCAAATTATTGAGCACTTCTATAGTAAGCATGGGACAATTCATGGAAGCAGTCTAGCTATAGCCCATCAAATTTCAAGGGCAGGATATTACTGGCCTACATTATTCAAGGATGCACATGAACATGTAAAAACCTATCACACATGTCACATAGATGTCGTGCATGAAAAGAATCTTTCCATGTCGTTGCAGCCTGTTATTGAAGTGAAACCTTTTGCTAAATGGGGGCTAGATTTTATTGGTCTGATTAATCCTCCTTCTTTAGGAAAACATAGATACATCCTAATAGCTACACATTATTGCACACAGTGGTCAGAGGCCCAAGTTCTTAAACAGTGCACAACTGAAGTAGTCATCAAGTTCCTTGAAGAAAATATCATCACAAGGTTTGGATGTTCACACGCCTTGGTGTGCGACAATGGATTTGGGTTTACATCTTTGAAGTTTTCTAACTGGGCATTTGACTATGGGATAACTTTAAAGTTCTCATCAAACCACTATCCACAAGGAAACACATTGGCCGAATCAACGAATAAGAATTTGTTGAGCGCCATCAAAAAGTTACTAGACAAGAATCTGAAAGATTGGCACACACAATTAAGATTCACCCTTTGGGCAGACAGAATCAAAATTAAGAGCTCTACAGGGACATCTCCCTATCAGTTGGTTTATGGACAGGATCCAATATTCCCAATTCAATTAAGGATCCTGAAATTACAATTTATGCAAGAGTACATGGATGGAGAAGATAGAGTGCAGACACGGCTGACTCAATTACTACACTTAGAAGAGAGAAGAGATCAGGCACTAGAAAAGTTTGCAAAGCATCAGGGAGTAGTCAAGAGATGGTTTGACAGAATGGCTAAGGTAAAGGAGTTTTGGATCTCAGATTTGGTTCTCCATTGGGACAAGGCCCATGAGAAGAGAGGTGACCATGATAAGTTTGACAATTTATGGAAGGGCCCTTATCAAATTTTTTAAATACTGGGAGATAATGCATTTAAGTTGAAGACTCTTACAGGAGAGGAAGTACCATTGCCTGTCAACGGACAGTTCCTCAAGCATTATTTCCAACCCTAGGTTTCCTTCCAGAAACCTTGTACATAGCTAGTCTAGGTTTTCCTTGTGTTCTTTGTTTTGGTTTCCTTGTTTTTCTACTTTCCTATTAGGTCTGCTTTTGTGATTTAGGGGGGTTTTTGGTTTGTTTCCCTTGTTGTTTCTTTCCTATTGGTTTTCTTCCCTCTATGGGGTTTTGGGTTTCCTGTAGTTTAGGTTTCTTTTCTTTGTTGGTTTGGGGTTTGTTTCCCCTGAGTTTTCTTGCTTAGGTGGTTTTGGTTTTCTTTCCCTTGTTTTTGGTTTCAGGTTTTTGGTTTTGCCGGGCAGCTTGAAGGATAGGGGTTCTCATTTGTGAGAAGGCGTTATGTGTTTCCTAAACTCCATCTAGAGGTTCCACTAAGTCTTGTTTATTTCATTTCCTGGATAACTATTTATGAAGATCCTTAGAAGCTGAGGTTGCCTATCTTATGTTTGTCATAGGGTGGAATGTGAACTTAACTCAGAAGGTTAATCATATATTGTGTCTCGACATTTGAACTCTAAGATTGCTATATCTTTCACACCTAATCAATTGCTCTGAGTCATTGAGGATTCTTTGGGAGAGGTCATGACCTGTGAAAATTTTAAAATCTTGCTTCAGCACCACTGTAATTCCCTAACCCATAGTGAGCTTCACTGCTCACGAGCCAAGAAAAAGGAAAGAAATGAAATATCAAAAGAAAGAGAGAAAAGAGAAAAGGAAATAAAATTAAGATAAAAGACCAAATAATTGGCTTTGGGGATATGTGGACATCTATACAGGTGTTTGAAAGAATAATTCGTTAGAAGTAGAGCAATCTCTGTGGGATTATAGCGACAACCTCGTCAGGGCTATGGATGCATGACTGGCAGTGAGGCAATGTCCAGGATTCTTTTGGAGTCAAGAGGGATGTATAAATTGTCATGACTAATCTTGAGGTTTCCAAATTTGTCTTGTCGAGCAGAAATTAATACATTTGCACACACATGGGCAATCCAAAACTGAGGGTGTTTTGATCTAATATATGATTCTCCTCCCCTTTTGAGTTCATTTTCTTTCTTCATGATGACATAATATCAGTTAACCAAGATTCTGAGTTTGGATTATATTTTTATCCATGAAATGTTTTCAACATTTCACCCGTGGGGTCGCCAGATGTTGTGACGTTCTCACAACTCACCCATTTCCTATGGGACCCCTATTTTTTTTTCTTTTAGCTTGCTTGTCCCATTTTCTGGGCTTTGTCTCAGTAGCTCTGCTTTTCCTTCTAGTTCTGAGATTTGGAGTGACGAGTTTTGGCCATGATCATGGAGGCCCATTCAAAACACAAAATCCCTTGCGATCGTGATGAAAGAATGTTTCAAGTGGAAACTCCAATCAATGCACAATGCGGTTTGATATGAATGAGGAACATTTCCACGAGGAGTGTCCGTCAAGGAAGAAAAGACAGTGCTCACAGTGCACCCTTACGTGAAGCTTCCCCCCCCAAATTATATCTTTGGCGCAAGAGTAACTTATCGACTCTATGTTGTAGGATGGTGCAAGACAACGAATGGTCCCTATGTTTTCATTAATCAGAGGGTAAAAATGTAGTTCCATCAAAGAAATTTAAAGGCATCCATAAAGAATCTACAGCAGCGAATGGGCAAAGTGAAGAAAGGAATTTTGTGTGTCACGCTCAGTATGGAATCCCTGCGATAGTGGTGGAGTGTAGTTCAATGGACTCTAGGGACGGTCAATGCATTCACATCCTCCTTCATGAACCAAAAATGCTGCCCGCAAAGGAGAAGCGCATTCTAATTCAAGTCGTGGAACCATGGATTTGAAGGAAAGACAAAATCATCCTTCACAAACCCAAAATCACGCCCGATAGTTGTGGAGCGCATTTCCATGGATTTGAAGAAAGAAAACAAAATCCTCCACCAAAGAAAAATGTCGCCCGACAAGTGTGGAGCGCACTTTCATGAATTTGAGGGAAAATCCAAGATTCTTTGCTTTCTTAAAAGTGCGCTCGGAAGCATTACGATGGTAGTTAAGAGGTTTGTTTTTTAATTTTTTGAAAGCCTTAAATTTTAAAATGCCCCCTTTTTTTGGTCTAAGGCATATAGAAATTTTCAAGAAGTAATTGAAAAGGGGTGATGACGATGAAAGATTAAAATGGGAGATTGTATTCAACTATTGGTCGGAAAGTAATCGCGAAGATTAAATTCGATTGGGAGCTTGGAATGTGATTTATTTAATATTGGATCTTTGAAAGGTTCAAAAATTCAAAAAATTGGAAATTGGAAAGTGTGGAAATTTCCAAGGTCGAAGAAATCGAGAAACGTTGAAAAATCCAAATTTTTTGAAATTTGAAAATTTCAAAAAAATGGAAAACTTCAAAAATGGGAATCCTAGAGAATTCTGAAATTTTGGAAATTGTGGAGAATTCTGAAAAAATAAAAAAATTGGAAATTTGAAAAACTCAAAAGCTGGAAATTTCAAAGAAGTTTTTTTTGATTTAAATTGTAATATTAATTAAATATTAATTTATTTAATATTTAATTAAAAAACCTCAAAAAATCAAAAAAAGCAACAAGAGGAGAAATTACTGATTAAATATTGATTTTATCTATATTTAATTATTAATAAAAAGTGACAAGTTAATTATAAAATTTGGAAGAGTAAAGTGAAATTAAATCACTTTTTTTTTTTGGATTGATATTAAAAGATTAAATATTGAAATTTATTCTTTTTCAATATTTAAAATCAGAAATACAAGAGGATGGATAAAATGGAAACTTCATCATAAAGTAAAGTGCTCAGATTGGAAGTTTTTTTAAAAAATTGGAAAAAAGCCGTGACAAGTGGCGCTTGAAGGAAAGAATCTTCGCCTGAAATAGCAGTTTCCTAAAATTAGCTCCTGGCTTTTAAAACAGCTTTTCAGGGTTTGTATCTATAAATGAAGACTCTCTCTCATTTTGTCATCACACAAAGTTTGAGAAAATAGGTTGATCAGAGATTTTGAGGAATCAAGAGGATTCGAGTGAAGTATTCCTCAAAAGTTGAGCAGGATTTTTAAAGAGAGAGAAAATTTCCAAGCAAAAGGAAATTGATTATTTTTGAAGGACGTGAAGAATTCAAGATCAAAAGTTTCAGAGGAATTTTCGCAGTAAGTTGGTGGAGAAACAGGATTTCGTGAAGAGAAGAGAGATTTGACCTCTGAGAAAAAGATGAAGAATTTGTAAGATTTTAAGAATTGCCTCCTTCATAAGAATTTGGTCTTCTTTTTTCTCTCTCCTGCACAAATTCTTATGTTTTTTTTTATTTTTGTTTTGCAGGAATGGCTGAGCCAAGGGGAACGAGCATGACGAGGAAATAGTTGATAAAGAATGAACAAAGGAGTTTTTTCCCAGAATCCAAGATTTTTTCAAAGTGGGCAGAGATCAGAGATACTAATCTCGGAGGCTTAGACATGATAGAGTTTCACAGAAGAATGTTTGGGTATAAAGATCATCAACTGACCAATTCGGCTACCCGAATTGTGAACAGTGGAATTGTGGCTGTAGCTGGCTTTGCTCCCGCTTCTCTACATTCTAAGCTGATCATGGAATGCGCCAGGCACTTCAATTCAGGAGATAGAACAATCAAAGATTTTGATGGAAACATCATTGCAGACCTTTCCCCACCAGCAATCGCTGAGGCATTAGGAATCCCTTCTTCCAGGAAATTGGTGTTGAAGACAAAGGAGCAGGCACATAAAGTTTTTTCTGTAGGAATTCAATATTATGAAAATGTCATAAATGATAAGTGGTTGAGAAAGAATAGATCCCACCATTCAAAATTACCAAAGGAGTTGGTTTGGTTGGATTTCCACAGAGAATACAGCGACTTGATCATAATGCTGAGTAGAATCTTTGGCCTGCCACACTCCTATCTGTTCAAGCCATGGATGTGGTACTTTGTCAAGTAGGTGGTTGAAGAGCACAATCACATGGACTAGGTGGGAATGATCAGTGACAACCTCAATGAACAGCTGGCAAACCTGGAGCAATCACAAAAGTTTTACATGAGTTCCTATGTCGTATACATGTTGGCACAGAATACAAGATATGAAGGATTGCGATGTAAGGGAACAATCGGAACTGGCGCTTCTTGGCTAAAAGTTCACGTGTGTTACCCTTAGTTGCATTTACAGGCCATAGACGATTATTTCTAGGTCAATGATGCCTTCGCAATGCGAATTGTGAGAAGCCTACAAAAGAAATTGCACATGAGATTGTCTGAAGGAGCAATGAAGCTAGTGGAGGAATACAGAGCCTGGTTTATTCAGTTTCCCACCTTCTCCTACATTTGAGTGCAAGGATTTTCAGCACAACCATACAAGCTGCCAAGATATCCTATGGACAAGATGGTTCTGTTAGAGCTTACTTGGCAATTGACAGTGTACGACAAGATTTAGAAAGGAAAGAAGAAACTGGGATTGGATTTCCTGATTTCCATAGGAGAAGATAAAGCTAAAATGTGCCCATGTCTAAGGGTGGCTGAGAGATCCCAAGATGAGTTACATTTCTTCCATCTTCCATTCTACTTAGGAAGGCCAGATTTTGATCCTTATAACAAAATCAAGTCAATGGCAGGAGCAAGGTATCAGCATAGGACACAACTTGAGGATTTTTAGGCCAATGCTGCAGATGAAAATGAGACTAAGAAAAGGATGCACCCCAGATTGTGCCTGAACATCATCAAAGCTTGCAAACTCTTTCACATACCTAATCAAATAAAGGAAGATCCAAATGTGGTTCAGAAAGGGTATAATCTAGAAAAGGAAAGGGTTACTTGTCCCTATGACTGGCAAAGAAAGGAGATCCCAGATCTTGATGTTTTGGCAAAACCAGTACTGAACTTCACAAGGTGGTGGATTGAGCGCCAACTTGGTAGAATGAGTATTCCAAAGGAAGATTGGACTTATGAGTTATTAGGGCATCAACCACTACGGGATGAAAGACCAAAGCAAGCATCAGGAGAAAGGATTGAAGAAGGAGAAGTTTTCTCAGGGAGTGAAGAGTTTAGAAAAGAAAGGAATATTGCTCAGGAAAGACACACAAAGAGAAGGTAGGATCTCCATATCGAAGAGAAACAACAAAAGAGACCAAGAGTCAAGGAGATGCCATCCTCACCTAGCAGGAATCCAAGTGTGTAGGAGATAGGTGCCTTTTCCAAGCAAGAAGTAGAATCAAATCATGGGAGAGCTGAGCAAGGATATCAACATGTGACGAGGTTAGTTCAGGATAGGTTGAGCATTAACGCCAATGAAAGGCTTGCCCCAACAAAAATTAAGGAAAAGGATTTTACCATTGAGGAAAGTCTTGGTGTTTTCTTCAGAAGGATAATAGAGGAAGAGGTTCCCACGATTGAAGATGAGATTCCCATGATAAAGACACCAGCCCTAGAGGTGATGGCAGAAAGTACTGGAGCTGAAGAAATTGATACAAGGGCGGTGCAGGAGCAGAAGTAGATGGTAGTACAAAAGAATCTAGGAGTCGCCATTCAAGAATGGGTGAGGTAGAGGCTCCAAAGAAGTCAGGAAAAGGATGTTGACCGAGATTTTGAATTGCAGGAAATTATGAACAAGTTCAACCAATCACATGAGAAGGGAAAGGCTAAGAGGTTTGCGAAGATTGTACGAGATGAGTGTGGGTCTAGAACCCTTCAGCTTGCAACACCAGCCGTGGACAAAACAAAGGATCAAATCACTCCAGATGAGTATAATGTGGCCGAGTTTGACTTAGGTCATGCCTCCCGAGAGCAGGTATTGGAGGAGCTTGATGATTCTACACATGAGGTCAAGAATAAGATGAGGAGATTGGAAGAGAAGTATCAGAGGTAGAAGGGAGAGGTCAGAGCATTATGTGACTACATCAGATGTCTACCTTAGCCAGCAAGGGAAGAAGGTCCATCTTTTGTCCCTCCACCGGTTGTTCTGACTGAGGCAGTAGAGAGTATAGATAGGATCAGAAGAAATTCTCAAGGGGCAGAGGCTTAGATCGAGGGCATCCAAAATGAGGCCCACAAGCATGCTGAGGACTTAGTGTAAGTCTACAATAGGGCATTGGCCATCCTTTCCCAGATTTAGTGCATGGAGGAATCGTGGGAAGATGAGCATATCTATCAGGATGAGATGATCACAGAATTATAGGAGTTGATGGAGACACCCAAGCAGGTGCTAGTTGACCATGGAATCGTTAAAGAGGGAGAAGCATATGATTTCACCCAATGGTATCAAGCTATGCTTATGGCCAAGGAAATGTTTGGGCATTTCATTGAGGAATCTTCTCGATTGAAGGGAATAGCTAAGAACATCAAGCAAGAAATCTCCAACACTATTGCATCGTTGGTATCAAAAAGGTTGTATGAAAAGGAGATAACTGTAGACAACCTGAAGAGTAAATTGGAGGATTTCTTCAGATTGAACTTCTTCACCAGGGATGATTTCGAGAACTTCTCCACCTTCTTGAATGATATGCACACTGCTCAAGATTCGTTGCCGGAATGGGAGGACAGCTCAAGGAAAGCTAAACGAGCTATAGTAGCTTTAGAATTCAAGCAAGAATCAGCACCGAGCGTCAGTGTAGATGAGTTAGAAGCAGTATTGGGAAGATTCCAGGCATTCAGGCAGAGTGGTGAAAGGTAGATTCCATGATAGAAATGCATTTAATGCATAGTGGGCACTGTCAATGGTCATTTATTGCACCCCACTCTCCTTTTGAGCATGCACGCATAATGGGTATTTAGTGCCCACTATGATGGTGGATTCCCTTTTGCATTAATGTGGGTTCCCTCTTCCTTGACCTAACCCTAATTAGGGCTGAGGTGGAAAAATCTGGGCCATCGGTTATTGTTTGATCCGGGCCACTCATTGTATTCGAGGACCTATATAAAGGCCTCACTTCTCATTTGTGAGGGAGCAAATTTTGAGATTGTTGCTAAAGAGATACTAAGACAATAAAGTTTTCATTGTTGATTTCATGGTGAATACTTGATGTGTTTTAGTGCTTGCTTGGTTTCATAATTCCCTCATTTAGTTAGATTTGTTGGATAAGGTTAGATGAAGTGATGTGATTGCAATAAGAAATACGATGGATTTGATGACTTCCTCCGGTTCATACTTTTGACATTTTACTGATTGTAAATCATTGTGCAAAGTTAGCCTGAACCTCATTCATGCATATGCTTAACTTCTATCATTCGCGTACATTATTCTTCATGATGGTGTCCGTGGTGGTATGAAAATCCTCTGCATAAACCTTGAAGATTGCACTGGTTCTCATGTAGTTGTAGTATAACTTGGCGAAGTGAAACCTGGTTATTGGGAATTTGTCCACCGAAGTCTTGACTATTGCTATCATTTTCCTTAGGAGTAGATTAAAATTTCTGAACCCTACTTCCTTTTTTCTTTTCGCATATTCTGAAAATTTCAAAAAAGTGTTTCATTGCATATCTTTCAAGACTGAAAATGTAAGGCCCCTTGTGATTTTCAGCAAATCACATTTACCACCGAGCTTATCCATGGTCAAGACCTGACATGAAAGGAACCTTGGAGTGACCTATATGATCTTCTAGCAATCTTAGCATATACGAAACTTTGATCAAGAGAGGATAAGATACCTCGGTGTTTTGTTCTACTGTTTGGTGGGTCATAAAACGCACATCAACACTCCAACAACACGTCACACTTGACCGCATAGGTCATTTTCAGTTATGTAACTATACTGATCTGACAATAGGCTAAGGCTACAACGTGATTCATGTTCTTTGCTCAACGTTCGTGAAAATGAAATTTTATGGTATTGTATTGCAGCAATACAAACTAAAGGATAAAAACTAAAAGAAACTCCAAATGAAGGCCAAACTAAAAAGAACTAAATGGTATGTCTTACAATATATGGAAGTCCCAATTGTCTAATGATAGCTATTTAGATTT
>MU224644.1:312733-328395 GCA_018584345.1 Thuja plicata
ATTAGCTCACAATGTCGTAGTACAATTTTCATAAAAAATATAATAGATTAGAATACAATAAGGAAAAATATATGTGCACTTTTTAAATAGTACACTGAATAAGAATTCAAAGGAACCAAAATAGAGCTTCAAAAGTTTTCAAAATAGGAACTACCTAGCATCACCTATAATTGATCCAAATTATTTAGAAAATTTGCAGGACAATATATAATGAGTCACTAGTGTCCTTATTGAACACATACTAAACAATGTGTAAAGCTTCATTTCATCCAAGATATAAAAAAAAAATGATATTTTGTTTGGCAAACACATGAGAGAAATGTAACATTTGAATCTATACAAATTTGGAAAATGTGTGCGAGAGAGAATTATGAACTACCTAATCAATAAAAATTGGTTAAGTTCATGGGAGAGCTATATAACCAACTAATATAATTTAGATGAGTAGATGAGATGAATTCCACAACTCGACAATATTTTTCAAAGATATGTATGGTTTTAACTCTTTTTATTGGCTTCTAATTGAGCTCATTTATACACTTTTAAAGAAGTTGAAAGGTCACTACATACATGTCTTTATTTGATGTCCAGATGAATAGCCTAAAACTTAAATTTTATTACATTTAGATGATAATATTAATTAAAACATTAGAATATATATAATTTGATCTAATTCTCCAACTTCTTATTGGCTCATTTTTCTCCCCTATAGAGGTAATGAACCCCATTACAAATTCTATGAATCATGCTCATTATCTATCTTATTAGTAATGTTGGACTTTAACATTAAGAGAAGATTTTTGAGTTGAATTACTGAACTAAATAATATTGTACTCGATGTTTGTATGACTAAGGTAGTGAAATCAATACATATGCTAGTGCACTCACTTCACCAAACAAATGATTTATAGTTGTAGTAATTGCTATAAAATTAAACTTTTAAAAAAATATAATACTCAATTGTTAGTTATAAATCAAAAATCAAACTATCAACCCTAGATAGAAACATATAATGAGAAAAAGATAATAAATACCCATCAAGTTTTTTGATACTACAATAGTTAGAATCTTCTGAGTTGATCTCAAACTTCCCACTACATTAATATGTATTACATTATGTGATACTAGTAACTACACATTATACCACTAAGATATACATGCATGGTCAAGACCTAGTCTTCAGGAAGCTTGTGGTTACCATATTCTAATATGTTCAAGTATATTTCCCTCTCACGAGAGGTATTATACTTAATTTGATCTTCTAATTTGTTGAGAAAAATAAAACCAATCAATAGATTGGGTGTTGTTGGTAAAATAGTTGTTGTATACCCTACATAATAATGTATATTGTTGATCCCCTGGCTTTCAAATGGCATTGAGGGTCAAGGGGCAGTTTTGGAAGTGTTGCAGGAGGTAGGATGAGATGCATCCTGCAACACGACCTTTGGAATTTTAGAAGTTGGCTCTTCATGGTTGTTTTTTGGGAAAATGGATGTGAGGTCACCTTAAATAAAACATCCTAAGCTAAGGGAAGGTGAAGCATAGAATCAAAGCTTTTGTTGGTCAGGCAGAGAATTTATCAGGTGGCATTCAGCGATAACTTTAAGAAACCCCCTCCTGGGAAAAAGTGTAAACTCACTCATGACATGGTGCACCACATTTCCCTCATTGATGGCAGGAGAATGAGAAGTCAAATTCTTTGTATAGAGGGCTCAAACATTCAGATCTTGTCGTGGGAGGCATTTGCAAGGGTCTGAATTAAGGCACATCACTCCTAAATAAAATTAAAGTATCCCCATCAAGGGACATGGTATAAGACACTATTAATGAATAGGGACAAATATTTCTGATGACATATAGCCGATTGAATGTTTGAAGATGTTAAACTGACCACCAAAATACAGAAAGATAATGCAAGACATTAAATCAGTTAATGGATTGTATTGTCATTGATGTCAACTTGATATAATCTAATTGGTCATAATAAAGTTAAGTGTTAAAGACTTCAGAGAATCAGATAGAGAAAGATTATGCTTTCAGTAATGCATAAAAGACAAGCATTCAAAATGTGACTTCAAACACTGAAAATGGAATTGTGGTTTCTGCATCAAGAACACCACAGCAAAATGGAATTATTGAAAGGAGAAACAAATCAATTATTGACTGTGCAAGAACATTGATGATTGAGAAAAGTATCACTCAAACTTTTTGTAGGGAAGCTGTCAATACTGTTGTCTATAGATTAAACAAAGTATAATTGAAGGACACAAAGAAGACACCCTATGAGCTTTGGTATGGTCATAAACCCAGTGTAAGTTAATTCAAAATATTTGGTAGTCAATGTTATATTTTGAAGGATGATAGAAATGGAAAAATTGACTCAAAAAGTGATGAAGGTATCTTTCTAGGGTACTCAACCAAAAGCAAGGCTTATAAATGTCTTAACAAGTCATCTAACAAAATCATTGAAAGTGCAAATGTGAAAATAGATGAATTTGTAGAAAAGAATGATAAGGAAAGCATAAAAGAACCATAGGACTACAATAGGCTTGTTTATATAGAACCTGGCACTCTACCTAAGAAACAGTGTATCGCTCCTGAGTAACAGAACATTGCACCTGAGCATTAGGCTACACTTACAAAAAATTAGGAAAATCCTCAAGATGATGTCTCGAACATGCAGATCAGAATGAAGGTCAAGAAAATGATCAGAATGATGAAAAAAAGGATGAACCAAAACTTGCCAAGTATGTCAGAAGACATTATCCAAAGAATCAAATCATAGGAGACAAGAAGGATGGAACAAGAACAAGAAGTAAGTCTCTGAACACTAAATGTTTACTTTGTGATTTTGAGCCTAAATCTATTAATACTGCACTTGAGAATGAAGAATAGGTCAGTGATATGAATGAACAAATAGAAAAAATTGAGAAGAACAATACATGGACACTAGTACCAAGACCAAATTACAAGAATGTCATTGGTACCAAATGGATATTCAGAAATAAGCTGAATGAGAGTGCAAAAGTCACAAAAAACAAAGCAAGGTTAGTATGCAAGGGATATGCACAAGAAGAAGTTATTGATTATGGAGAAACCTTTACACCCATTTCTAGACTAGAAGCAGTTAGAATCTTACTTTCTTATGCTACATTTAAATGATTCAAGGTATGCTAGATGGATGTCAAATCTGCATTCCTAAATGGAATACTAGAAGAAGAGGTATACATTGAACAACCAGAAGGGTTTGTTGATGCAGACAAGAGAAACATGGTATGTAGACTACATAAAGCCTTGTATGGATTAAAACAAGCACCTAGAGCCTGGTATGAAAGACTTCACTCATATCTCATTAACATAAAATTTGTTAGAACAAGTGAAAATAGCAATTTGTACTTAAAAGAAGATACCGATGGTAATATTCTGATTGCTGAAATTTTTGTTGATGATATCATTTTTGGGGGAAATGAATTGCTATGAAAATCCTTTGATAATCAAATGAGCAAGGAATTTGAAATGTCTATGTTTGGGGAGATCAAATTTTTTCTTGGTCTACAGATTCTTCAACAAGATGCAGGCATATATATCACTCAATCCAAATACATAAAGGAAGTGTTGAAGATATTCAAGATGGAAGATTCCAAACCAGTTGGAATACCTATGGCTGCCAGATGTAAGCTGACAAAAGAAGACAAATACAATGATGTAAATTAGACCTTATATAGATCAATGATTGGCAAACTGATCTATTTTGTTCATACCGGGCCATATATAGCACATGCAGTTGGAATAGTTGCAATATTCTCTACTAATCCCAAAGAATCACATATGATTGCTATCAAGAGAATTCTAAGATATCTGAAGAACACCGAGGACTATGTATTATGGTATAAAAGACAAGGAAAATTTGAGCTACAATTCTATACATATGTTGATTGGGTTGGAAACATTGATGACAGAAAGAGCACAACTGGAGGAGGATTCTTCATGCATGACAGACTTGTTACATGGATCAGCAAGAAGCAAGGATGCATCTCTCAGTCTACTTCAGAAGTAGAGTATGTGGCTGCGGCTGAAAATTGCTCCAATATTGCATGGATCAAACAATTATTGGAAGGTATAAATATGAATATTCTTGAACCAGTAATTATCTACTGTGATAACACCAGTGCAATTAACATTTATAAGAATCTATTCATTCATGCTAAGACTAAGCATATTGCTATAAAGTATCACTATCTGAGAGAACAAGTGCAAGAAAAGGAAGTGACACTAGAATATGTTCAATCAAAGGAACAATTAGCTGATATATTCACCAAGCCATTACCAAAAGATACATTTGAGTACCTGAGATAGAGACTAGGGGTCCAACCCTTGTCTATTGGTCAGTAAGCTAACTAGAAGGATGCATCAGCCTATACCAAAATCTAAAGATCAGTCATGTTGATGCAAACACTAAGATGAACAGCAATAGATACATCTGTACACAGCAAGGTACAAGTGTGTACCAAACAGAAGAGACATTGTATTGCTTATGGATAGGGAAATTCAAGGAATATATTATGTAAAGGGATGGAAGATTATATAAATATTTTTTGCTTGCCATTGTTGTCAAAGGGAGAGATTATTCTCATTATCAAAAGGATCAAAAGGGAGAATATTATCTCATTGTCATAAGGGAGAGATTATATAATTCTCCATGGAGTGAAGTTCCTAAAAAATTAGAAAGAAAGAGTTAATCAATATTCAAAGGGAGAGAAATTGATTACATATGAAATATCCATCTCATGGAGAGAAGTAACAAAGGGAGAGAGTTCAGACAAAGAGAGAAATTGTTGTTAGAGGAAAAAGAGATTATCAAGAAGAGGAGTAGTCAAGGCAAAGAACATATCAGAACATAGACATAAGATGCTAAATCTATCTAGTGAAGGGATTGAAGAGTGAAGACAACCATTCTACAAGAAACACATCTAAGCTATTTTGAGTTTACCGAAATCCTGACATTTGTAATAGCTACAATAGGAAAGCTTGATAAAACTGTTATATTTCATATTTTATAGTATGATAATGTAGTATGTTGTCATCAATGCCAAGAGGAGAGATTGATGACATGTAACTGATTGAATGTTTGAAGATGTTAAGTTGATCACGGAAATGCAGAAAGATAATGCAAGACATTAAATTAGTTAATGGCTTGTATTGTCATTGATATCAACTTGATATAATATAATCGGTTATAATCAAAGTGTCAAAGACTTCAGAGAATCAGAGAGAGAAATATTATGCTTTGAGTAATGCATAAAAGACAAGCATTCACAATGTGACTTCAAACACCGATGGTTAGTGGAACTCGATGGACAGAGATCACCGAAAGTCAAGTCACAGTGATGCTCGAGCAAGAACACTGATGAGCATTACCAACAAGCAGAATCACAAGCATAACCGACGGCCAAAAGCATAGTGTAAACCGATGGAGAAGCTCGAGGAGAATTGGAGTGTTGACTGAAGCTATCAAAGAGTTAAAACATAAAAATTAACTTAAGTTTAGAAATGACAAAATATCTAGCTGGTAGAGATAAATATGGACTTAACATGTAGTTATCTTTGTTATCATCAACAAGATAAAGCTAGAGATAAGTAAAGGATTTAAACCTATTTTGTTGAGTTGGAAAGAAGATCTCTGCGAGATAAAATAAGAGTTTCACTTTAAATCTAATTGGAGAGAATTGTATATCACGCCAAGATCAAGAAAATCAAGAACCTAACAACAGTGATATCATGTCTATAAAGAGACAACTTAATTCATTACGAATTGTGTGGGTGAATGAATGAAGAGAGTATGCTGAAGAGAAACTTCATACAGTCCTGATCAATCAAGCTGAGGAAAGAGCTAAATTTTTTTATGGACACTGAGCAACAAAGAACAACACCACCGAGCAAAACTAAAGTGGAGGAAAGGTATTAACAGAGATATATTGATCATATTAGTTTTATGAGATTACTACACATCTGAATATCTGCAAGCATAAGTTGTATATGTGAATAGATCATACTATTTCAATTTAACCATTGATTCAGAAAGTCTCTTAACCAAGCGGGATTTAAAGATCCTTTCTATATTGAAATACAACCCAAGGAGTATAAAAAAGTTTGATCATGAAGATAGCATGAGATGCAAGATACCTATTGACATGCCAAGTGAGTGTTTGATCAAGGAAGCTAGCATATAGATGCCCAATATCAAATGACAGACTAAACTTTTAAATCCTCTAACAAGGTCACACCTAACAGTGTGTTTGTAACCTTTAACAGGGTTGGCTCTTCACGAAGCTCACTTCAGAAGAGTGAAAATGTTGGGTTACCGGTCCCAAGTGGTTTTTCCCTTAACAGGGTTTCCACATTAAAAATCCATGTGTCAATGTGTTTATGAGTCATTACTTTACTGTTTTGCATTACACATAGCTTAACTGGATTTATCGGTATGCTCTAGATAATTTACTATCTTTCGATAAATTAACAGACTGATATTCGGTAAACATACAGTATAAGGTTTAACAAAGCTTTCCAAGCAATAGTAATTTGATAATTGTATTTGGAGGTAATCATCTTATAGGACTTAAGATAACTAGAGGCTTAATATTGTGGTACTAATTTTTTGGGTTGATTATTTGAATTTTTTGGGGCCACTGATTCACCCCCCTCTTAGTTATTACTAACAATTTCCTATAAGGGTCAAAAGAAAAGACCTCATTTCCTACAAACCTTCTTCCTAAGGAGTAGGATGCAAAAACTATATTAAAAATGGACCACACCTATGAAATTTCACGACATGACACATTGATTAACAAAAATGAAAATGCACCTAGTACACAGTCCCCATGATTTATTAAGAGAAAATGTTCCAAGTTGAGAGACAATGCCCCAGAATGTACATGTTATATTTTGATCGATTGAAGAATGATATCAAAATAATTATAATTATGTTGTAATTGATCAAAATGTTAAAAAAATCTAGCATGGATTTCTTGATTTCTTGTGCTAAAAGAAAGTGTTTGAATCTGATTGGTTTATGACAATGTGCTTACCAGCTGGGTTCAACCATAGAACTGTGATGACTTGATCAGAGACACCATGATTGTGCAGCCTATTTGAGCAACGAGATTGTGATAGTTGTCTGCAAAAGTTGTTAGTCATGGAGTTTCCCTTAGGAAATAATATTCCCCAATGGTGCATTAATGAGCCTTGTTGAAGTGAGAGTGTCCCAGTGACACATGGTGAGCTGCTAGATATTTGAGCAGATGCATTCCTTGCAGATTGTTTAGGAGCCCCTTCAGGTTGACACATGTCAATAGGGTCAAGACTTTGGGTTGTTTGAAGTGCTCTGTATGATCAAAAGACCAAGGTAAACAAAGAAGGTGTTAATCAATGTAGAATGAGTCTACATTTTGGCAAATTTCAAGGGATCTCAGCCAACTAAGAATGAACCATCTAGATTCTTTGGTTTCATAGGCTAGAGCCTTATCCATTGGGTTGGGAGTCGACTCAATTAGTGTTTCTTAGATCGGTTATCTTTTTGATTTTCTCGGACATCATACACAGAAAAGAACCTTCATGAAAAGATAAAAGGTGAAAGACTTTATTTTTAAAATAAACACAAAAGTTCTATCATGGCGCGGGTCAAACCAAAAAAATCAAAGTATGACACAACTACAAAAGAGAAACACTAAGAGAGAAACAAGCAACGTTTAGCTAAGGGATGCCAAAATAATATTTATGAATAAAACAGTTGCAATGGCTAACAAATATCCAAGGAGGGAAGGGGATTACCCTGCATGAAAAGCAATTGACTAAATTTTTCCCTGGCTTCAGAATGAAACTTTACATTTGATACTCTGCAATGATAATAACGTTGAAAGAGTGTTGGATTAATATGTCAAAAGATGAAAAATAGATCATCCAAAGATTTGTGTGTGTTCAAGGATTTAATCCTTCCTTTTTCTAAGATGGTGAAATGGTTTCCACCTATCCGATAGAATATGTAAGTAATATTTGTCCCATAGCCAACTGGATAGAGCCTCACATCCATTCATTCATCTACATCCCTGACGAGGTTATCACCTTGACATCTGCAAACATTTCTCTACTACGAGCCAGGCATCCATAGTCCTAGTAGAGTTGCTAACATGACTTGGTTTTTGTATTTTGTATTTTATTTTTGAATCGATACATTATAGAAACATTCTTAAAATTCCCTCCAAGCCACAACACTACAAACGTCAATGAAGAGAAATATGGAATATTTTCTAAACTAGACCTGATAAGACCCAAATTGCCAACACACATCATACACTAGTGATATCAGTTGAAATAACAAGGACCTAAAAATATAGGAGTGTAACTTCCATAGAACATAAAATCCATGTTCCAAATTGTAATTCCATACCATAATAATTTGGAGTTCCCTTCAAATATCTAATTATCTTTTTGACAACCTTCTCATTTTATTTCTTAGGATTGACTTGATATATTGCACCCAAACATACTACATGCATTATATCAGGTATAGAAGTATTCAAATATAGTAATCCTCCAATTATAAACCTATAAATATTCTAATCAAATAGAAGAGGCTCATTATATTTCTTCAAACTACAACCATTATCCATAGGAGTGTCCGCTAGTTGTAAATCATCCATACAAAACTTTTTGAACATTTCCTTAGTATACTTAGTCTAAGAAATATAGATATCATCACTCATCTAAGAAACTTGAAGCCCAAGGAAGAGAGAGAATTCACCAACCATGGAAATTTCAAACTCTTTTTGCATCTCTTCTATAAAACTCTTAGATACAACATCATCTCCACCAAAGATGATGTCATCTACATAAACCACAACTATCAAAATATTTTCTTACTCAACCATAATATGAATTTTTCTATCTCTAGTACATTTCTTAAACCTCGCTAAATTATGTACTTGTCCAACCTTGAATAACAAGCCCTATGATCTTTTTTGGCACCATACAAATCATTTTTAAGTCTACAAACCATGTCTAGATATTTTGACAAAAAAATGCATTACACTTATCTATGTAGACTTCTTCTTCTATATCAACATTCAAGAAAGTTTCTTTAACATCTATATGATATAAATTTAAGTTCTTGTGATCGGAAAAGGCAATAAACATCCTAATTGCATCCTTCCTATCTATGGGAACAAATGTCTCCTCAAATTCAATTCCTTTAATTTGTAAATAACCCTTGACAAGAAAGCTTTCCATGTTCTAATAGGGATGATTTCCATAACCAAGAAAATTTCAAAAAAATCTTCCCTCAAAGGCATTGGGAACTTTGAATGAAAAAAAAATTCTTTAAAGTGACTAGAACAAAACTATGATGTAATTTTAACCCAAACAACTAAATAAAATCATATTTTCATTATAAGTGACATGAACACAAACTAACCAAAATAGAAATTGTTAATGGGAATCATTTTATTTCTACTAAATAAGGAACAAGTTACAAGGGATTGGTTGCAACCTCCTTCTAAAACAATGCCTTCCTTCCCCCCAATCATTCTCTTTAGACAATGATCACTTAAAATTGACTCTCATCCTCTACCTTTGTGACTACTCAACAAACACAAAGATAAAACCTCTTTTATTCAAACCAAAGTCAAATAATTACATTTTCCTTTAATACCTTTCACTTTGATAGTTCCCAACAAAAAAATTCCTCTTACAAGCAGTCTCTCTATTGTTACTATGACTTCTAGTCCTCTCTATTTCAAAATGATAGAAAACATCCTCTCCAATATCCTCCACCATCACAAGATACTTCCACCCCTCTCCTCAATTATTTCCCCTCCTAAATACCAAATTGATCTCCTTCTAAAGACCAAAACTAAATTACCAGTAACTACCAAACTAATTCAAAAACTACCATTAGTCCATTTCCTTGATAAGAGTCTAACAAGAACAAAATCAAAAGTCAAAAAATTAAACAATAATGAAAAAACCAAGATTAGATGTAAAATTGATGCTCTTGAATCATGTTCATTGTCACTTCTCATTCTTGATTCAACTTTTTCTAGAATACCCTTTTTGTTCAAATGACATTTTTGTCTATTATTCCAGGAACCAGTTCCCATGTTTAATTCTTATCAATGTGATCCAACTCTTCTTCCATTTCTTGCAACAAAAATTCATCTCTATTATCATCAACAAAGGTCTTAGGTTCAATCCTTGATTGAAGACAAAGATTCAGTTTCTCATTTTCCTTTGCAAATCTTCTCCTAGATAAAACTCAATTTTTATCACCAATGATCTGATTTTTTTAATGATTCCTTTGAACATACTTTGCCCGAGTCATGGGGTCTTTTATATCAATTTTCCTTCCTCATATCTCTTTTACCTTTCCTTATTCTTATTCAATGTAGAGGGGTTCATCAATTTCATTGAAGTACAAAATGCTCACTTCAGATCTAATTTCATGCATTCTATTTTCCAAAATTGTATGAGAGTACTATTAAACTAACATAGGGATTTTATTTCCAAATTATTTTCATATAGGAATGTATTATAAACACCTTTAGATGTGGTTCTCTTTGATTTAGGAATTTAATAATGATTTTTGTTGACTTTAAATCTATTACCTTAATTTTATTATTTTGTTCTGAGAGTTCCCCATAAAAATGCACTTGTAGTACAAGATACTTAGTTTGAACTAGGAAGGGGTAATATTCCCAACCTCTCTCGGAGATACTTAAAAGTATATTTTTAGAAATATTTTGTAAAGATATATGTAACCTTCTCTTTTGTAGGCACATATTTGAGCTCCACTTCATTGTCCAACATGTTTTCCCTTTAAAATTGATACTTGATAGAAATATGCTTTGTTTTAGAGTGTTAACGGGATTCTTAGAGATGTTTATTACACTGGTATTATCACATATAATTGGGATTGGCTTGTGAAATACTACGCCAATATCCTTTAATGTTTATTTCATCAAGATTACTTGTGTACAACATGAAGCAACTGCAATATATTCAGCTTCTACAGTGGAAAATGACATTGAACCATGCTTTCTACTTAACCAAGCAACTAATTGGGATCCAAGGGAAATTCTCCACCATTGGTACTTATCTTATTATCAATATTTCCTTCCCAATTCACATCAATATAGGTTTTTAAGGTAAAATATGATCCTCTTAGATACTACAATATGAATGTTAGAAACACTGAGAGGGGGGGGGGTGAATCAGTGTTTGTATATTTATTACTTTTCAGCAACTTAAACATAAATCAAACATAAATTAAATGAAGCTTAACATAAGAGCTCATAACACAGGATATGATTATGGGGAAACCTTGATCAGAGGAAAACCTCGGTTGGAATTAGTACCCACAAATATTGTACTAGTCTAATGAACCTGTTAAAGTTCCTTTGCCCTGTTAAAAGCAATCTTTACAATATGAGTACAGTGACCTGGTTAAAGGTCTGACCCTGTTAGGATTCTTTTAAAAAACCTTTTTAAAGGTATATGGCTCACTACCTAGGCTCACTTCCCAATAGGATGAAGGCTACAACCTTCTGAAAGTTGATATACACTATATCAAAAGTGAATTGTTGTAATGACACTATTGTCTGATCACTTCCGTGTATGCGTGAATGCTCTTACTCTCTTAAAGAGATATATCATATACTGACTTCATCATATCACTCTTCTATATCTTCCTCTTACATAATAATCGATACTTGTAACATAACTTTACATTACATACTTATATGTTCATATCTAAATATGCATGACCCAAAACAAGACTCTAGTCAGCCCTAAAACATAATACACAACGCTTCTGAACAAGTCAACTCAAGCGTGTTTACAAAAATGCTAATTACATCATTACAAACATATAATCAAGGGTGCTTAGCCATTACAAAACAAAATAATTCACGCTGATCAAAACACTAGTCGGCTTCCATGCTCTGTCTTCTGGACTTCTAGTCTACTGATCTGTCTGTAACTTCTCCATACTATTGTTTCATACTATGCGTGTCTAGATGTAGTATGTACACATGTCATAGAACATATATCTGAACGTGCATATGCTGACTTGATCTCTCGCATGTGCGTTGATGTGCTGATCGTTGAATATCTTTGTTTGCCCTGTTTCCATACTTAGTCATTTTTCCTTCTGAGTTATCTTAGATAGAAACTTAGTATGAATTTGTTTCCATGATGACAACACAAAAATACTGATATTTCCTCTAGGATTCAACTTTCCAACAATGAATTCCTTTGTTCCTTTCAAATATCTAAAGATCCTCTTTACGGTGAAAACATTTGATTCTTTTGGTTCTTTTTGGAATCTTGTTGCTAGATAAACAAAATACATGATATCTAGTGTTATAGCAGTCCTCTAATCATTGATCTATACTTTCTTGCATCTAAGTTTAGGGAATTATCTTCTTTGGTTATCTTAAATATGGTATTTATAGGAGTAGACACCAGTTTGGAATTTTCCAATCCAAAAAATCTCAACAACTCTTTGGTATACTTTGATTGGGATATAAAGATATCTGCATTGTTCTAATTCACCTGCAATCCAAGGAAGTAATTTAGCTCACCAATAATGGATATCTCAAATTCAGCATGTAACTCACCAGCATATTTCTTGCATATGTCATTATTTCCTCCAAATAAATCATAATCCCTAAGAACTTTTTTGATTCGATTTTAAATAGAGATTGGTATCAGCAAACCCTTTCTAAAATTTTTGATCTATTAAATACTTATCTAGACTCCCATACCAAGCTCTAGGATCTTACTGCAACTCATACAAAGCATTCTTCAGTTTGCGGATCATATCCGCATAATCTAACAACTTAATTACTTTTGGTTGTTCAATGTAAACTTCTTCTTTTAGGTATTTGTTTAAAGATGTTATGTTTGTGTCCATCTAATAGAATTTGAAATCCTTAAAATAAACAAGTGCCTAGAATATCCTAATAGCTTCCATTTGGGAAATAGGAGAAAAAATTTCTTCAAAACGAAAGCCCTCATCCTAAGTATACCCTTTGCAGACCAATATTGTCTTCTTTCTCACAACTCATCCATCCTCATCCATTTTATTCTAGAACGACCACTTTGTTACAATAATAGTTTTGATTTTTGGTATAGGAACATGTTCCCAAGTCTGATTGTTCTCAATCCGATCCAATTCTTGTTTCATTTCCTTCATCAAGGTCACTTCACAATACGCTTCTTCAACTTTCTTAGGTGCATTCTTAGAAAGTAAAGACAGTAAAACTTTTTTTCAACAAATTTTCTTATCTTAATGACTCATTTATTCTTATCTCCAGTGATCTAATTTTTTTAGTGACTCCTCTTAACATACTTTGATGTTTATTATACTAATGTCAGAGCATCCTAAATTTCTTTTTGTTTATCTTCTTCTCTTTTCTTTTCTTTTCTTCTTCTTCTCTATGTATGCACTCATTAGATTCATAGCCTCCTTGTATACATGAGTCCATTAAAAAAATTCATCAACTCTTACATTTTTACTTTCAACAATTTTTTTAATCTCTTTTTTTAACACCGGCATACCTTGCTTCTTGTTTAGAATCCTCAAAATAAGCCCTCATTTCCTCTGTTGTTTAATTTTCCAAGATTCCCTTCATCTCTATAAATGTACCATTTGCTTCTAAAATTTTTGAAGTTCTTTACTATTGGAATCCATTCATATTATAGTTTATATGAAGTCTTACCATACTTATATTGGAACAAAACATGATTAAGAGTCTATGTAGTCATACATATAAATTCTTTCTAGTACACTTCCAATATATTTTCTTCTTTGATCATAGCCCTTACTACTTCTTGTGTAGTCTGATTCATTCTCTCCACATTATTATGATGTTGTAGTGTCCTCGGAGAAGAAAATTGTCTTCTTATGCCATGTATCTCACAAAATATATTAAATTCATCACTAAAAAATTATCCTCCTCTACCAGATCTTAATCATTTAATTTTTCTATCAACTTCATTTTCAACTCTAGCTTTGAATATATTGAATGTTTCTAGTACTTTATACTTTTCTCTTGTGAACGTAACCCAAGTCATTCTAGAATGATCATCAATTAAGATCATAAAATACCTTTCACCTTGTAGACTCGTTATTTTTGTTGTACCACATAATTCTATGTGCACAAAATCCAGCAATCTAGTAGCATCTTTTTCTTTTCCTCTAGAAGTTCCCTTCATCTATTTTTTGCTTGACATTTTCTCCAAACATTGTTATTTGGTTTGGTTAACCTTGGGAGATCTCTCACTAATCTTGCCAAACTAATATTCACCAAATTGTCAAATTTGATTTGATGCATCCCCAATGCCATAGCAGCTTTCATTGATCTTTGATAGCAGGCAATGCCTTATAGAAGCATGTCACTAAGACATATTTCCTCTAGTCTTTTTACCTAGACTAATAACAGTTCTGGATCTCTTCTATATTTCACCAGCATCCTAAAAGACAACATTGTAACCATTTTCGCACATTTCCAACACTTTTAAGATTATGATGCAAACCTTTCACATTGGACATATTTTAGATAAATTAGGTTTTCTATCAAAATAAATCTAGAACCTATTCCAACAATCTAAGTAGTTTGATCATCTCTAAATCTAATAGGACAACATCATATTTTTCAAGTTTTACAAACTTACTTTTATCACCGATCATATGATTTGAGCAACCACTATAATTCAACCATTCAATTTTATCCCTTCTAACATGTAATGAAGTTGCAAGAATTCACTATTACTTTTTGGAGATGTCATATTACTCATCTTTGGTTCAGGTTTAAATTCTTGAAAATAAAATAAATCATCACCTTCTCATTCATTATCTTAGATAATAGCATCTTTATTAATATAATAGGCCATCTTATTGAATTTTAATTTTTTTCTTGTCCCTTTTTAAAAATATCTAGTAGAAATTTGACCAACCTTTCCATGCCTAGAAGTGGTAAGATACCTTTTCTACAAACTACTTTATTTCTTCAAGCTCCTTTAAAAGATTTCTTCTACTTCATCTATGCTCTCATCATCTGGATCTTCATCAGCCACTATTACTTTGAAATAAGTCTCAAATATAGGTTTGTCTTTCATAAAATTTCTCATTTTGGATGCACTTAGAGTGCCAAACAACTATTCTCTTGTTAATTTTATTGAATCATAGGTCTCTCAATTTTTTAAATCCTATCATTGTGTCCTTCTAGTAGAGTCCATGAAATTTTTCCTATCGCATCCTTATCATCTAAAGTGCTCCCAAGATTTATGATCTCATTTATAAAATCGTAAATTTTCTAAAAGTATCTCGCTATATCTTCTCCTTCTTCCATCCTCAATTTCTCATATCTTCTTTTAGCATTCTGGATCTTTTTTAGTTTAACCCTATCATTTCCTTCATAGATGTTTTTTAATTTTTCTAAAATGCATAAGCAGTTTCTAATGCAACAACCTTTGCCAATTTAGTAATAGATAATTAACTAAAAATAGTGTACCTTTCTCTTTCATTTTGATCATAAACCTCAATCTCATCTAGAGTAGTAGGTCTATTTATTAGCATAGTATATTTCTTCTCCACAAGTTTCCAAGTC
>MU224644.1:376985-388999 GCA_018584345.1 Thuja plicata
GGATTGGCCTCCTGCCACTTCCAAGTTTCCCCGCCTGGCGCTTGCTATTTCCCCGCCTAGGGCGGATGACAAAGAAAAAGAAAAAGAAGCTGTTGATAATGATGGTTGGTCGCTTCCCGACCCTCCTATCAATCCCACTAAGCAGTGGGGACCGGATGATAAAGATCTGCCACCTTCTGGAACTGCTCTTGCTGCCTAAATGGCATTATGTTTTTTTTTTTATGAATAGTTTTATTCTTCCGGCGTAGCCGTTTGAACTCTGCGGGGTGATTTCTGTATCCCCCGGCCCCTTTTTTGTGAATATGTATCTTTAATATTTTTTTAATAGAAAAGGACTATTCATCAAAAAAATATAACATTGACTTCCAAATATTCTAAAGTAACTTACATGTTGGGTGTCTATACATACCATGTATTTCATAGGGTGTCTTCTTGGTGTGTTTCTTCAATTGTATTTTGTTCAATGTGTAGACAGTAGTACTGATAGCTTCCCTCCAAAATGTTTGAGTGATGTTTTTCTCAATCATCATTGTTATTGCACAATCAACAATGGATATATTTCTCCTTTCAGCAATCTCATTTTGTTGTGGTATCCTTGGTACAAAAACCTATCTTTTAATTCTATGCTCATTGCAAAAGTTAGTGAATTCATTAGAAACAAATTCTCCTCGTCTATCTGATCTTAAGCATTTCAATTCCTTGCCACTTTATTTTTCTACCATATCTTTATACCATTTAAACATCTTGAATGCTTCTGATTTTTCTTTTAAGAACATAACTGTCATCATTCTAGAATAATCATCAACAAAGAGAATGAAATATCTATCACCATAGTAACTCTTTGTTCTCATTGGTCCACATAGATCAGTATGGACTAATTCTAGAATAACATTATATTTGTGGTCTTTGCTCTTGAAAGTAGACTTTATCATTTTACCTTTTTGACAATTCTTACACATGATATGCTCAGGATCTGCAATGCTCAGTAAGCCTCTTACGTTCCTTTTATTGCTTATCTTAATCATGTTGTCAAAATTCACATGACATAATGTTTTATGCCACAACCATATGTCTTCATTTCTAGCCATTAAACAAGTGGTGTTTTTATCATCAAGATAGAATAGGTTACCTTTTTTCTATTCACCAGTTCCAATTAACCTTCCTAGTTGATTGAAGATCTTTGCCTTCTTATTCTCAAATGCTACTCAGTGACCTATGTTATTCAGCTATGAAACACTCAATAGATTATAATTAAGTCCTTTTCCCCAGTATGCATTTTCACATTTGATCAGGTTATTCAACATTATGGTTCCTTTATCTTCAGCTTGACAAGGTGTTTCATTACCCATTCTTACTCATCCACCATTATAGTATTCAAAAGTTTCAAACTTTTGTTTATCACCAGTCATGTGGTGAGTGCAGCCACTATCTATAATCCATACATCAGTCTTATTAACCTTAGATATGAGTGCAGTCTCTTCATACATTTCTTCTTTGTCTAAATCATCTTTCATTTCCACAAATACCATCTCAATGTCTTCATTAGATTCGGTGTCAGTATCTCCATCTCTGTTCTCAGCCAGGTAACAATCATTCTTCCCTTTGTCCTTGTAGTCTTAGGTATCTCTTCTATCAAATTTTTGATTGCTTTGGTAATCTCTGTTATCACTTCTATCAAACTTCTTTTCATATGATCTGTCATCTTTTCTTTTGTTAGGAAATCTAGCAGCAAAATGTCCAATCTCTTTACAATTAAAACATACAAGTGGTAATTTACGTTTGTATCTACCTTTGCCTCTTTGCAATCTTCTATCCATTAATGCTTCAATCTCATCAAGATCTTGGTCATCACTATCACTTTCACTATCATTTCTTATAGTGTGTTTATGACTTGACTTACTTATTTTCAAAGAATATTTGAATTCAGACTCAATAGATGGTAAGACAGTGTTATCAAAGTTATTCATCTCAAATGAAATCATTCTACCAACCAAACTATCTAGAGTGACATTATTGTTTTCTACTGATCTCATTTCTTGTATAAAAGATACTCTAATAGCATATATAGGTAGTAAGGATCTTAGGATTTTACTTACCATTGTCTCTTCTTCAAGTATCCCTCCAACTCGTCAAATAGCATTGACTACCTCTTTTATTATGTAGCTGTACTGAGTGATATTTTCTCCTTCTTTCCTTCTTAGGTCATAAAATTTACCTCTTAGAATTTCTACCTTAGCTCTTAGTACATTAGCATCTCCTCCATGTACCAGCTTCAATTTATCCCACATTTGCTTTGCAGAGGTGTAGGTTTTGACATCTTCAAATTCAGCATCGAAAAGTGAGGAAGCAAGTTCTATCATCATAGAATTATTCTCATACTTTTCTCTTAATTTCTCAAGGGTGTGAGGTCTTGTAGGCAACACATATTCAGTATCCAAGTATTGAGTAACATCATTTCCAATACCTGGTAGGTGGAGTTTTATCCTTCTTTGCCATGATGCAAAGTTGTCCTTGTTCAACTTCGGCACATCCCATTTGCTTATCTTGTAATCTTCTACTTAGGTCTTGAAACCTTCCTTCTTAAGAAAACAAGATCTGATACCAATTTTTAGAATAACTTAGAGTGGGGGTGAATTAGTGGCCTCAAAAATATTCCAATAAATTAACCCAAAAACATATTACCACAATTATAAGCCTCTATTTATCTTCATTCCTACAAGATGAACATCTTGAAATAATCTAAACAAATAACTACTGCTTGGAGTTCACTGTTAAACCTTATTCTTACTGTTTACTTATTAGCAGTCTTTCATCTACCAAAATACAGTAAATTACTTATTGTATACCGATCAATCCAGATTAGTTATGTGTTATGCCAAACACTAAAGTAATTACTCATAAACACATTGACACATGGGTTTTTAACATGGAAACCTTATTAAGGGAAAAACTACTTGGGACTGATAACCCAAAATTTTTAGTCTTCTGAAGTGAGATTGGTGAAGAGACAACCCTTTTAAAGGTTACAAACACATTGTTAGGTGTGACCTTGTTAGAGGATTTAAATAGAATAGTTTGTCACTTGATATTTGGCATCTCTATGTTATCTTCATGACCAAACCCTATGTAGTTTGTCACTTGATATCTGGCATCTCTATGTTATCTTCATGACCAAACCTTTTGAAACTCCTTAGTATCTATCTCAATATATAAAGGATTTTTAACTCCTACTTGGTTAAGAGACTTCTGATCCAATGGTTAAATTGAAATAGTAAATGACTTTTTCACATATACAACTATACTTTTCATCTTTTCAGATCTATTTTAAGCTCATAATTTTTTGATCAATGTCTCCTTTCAATACATTTTCTCCACATCTTTCTTCTCTGTGATGATGTGCTTCTCTGTTGCTTAGTGTCCATAGAAATATAGCTCTGTTCTTGAGCTTGATTGATTAGGACTGTGTGAAGTCTTTCACCAGTTTCTCTTCAGCATCCTCTTCTTCTATTCACCCCTCTAATTCACAATGAATTATCTTTTCTCCTTATAGACATGATTTCACCATTTCTCAGTCCTTGACTTTCTTGTTCTTGACATGATCCACAATTCTAGCCAATATTGCTTTAAAACTATACTTTGATTTTATCTCGTAGATTTCTCTTGGACAACTGGACTAAAACATATTTAAAACTCTCTCTTATCTCTATCTTTTAACTTGTCGATGAAAAAAATATTAACAACCAGTTAACTCCTTCTTTAGCTCTTTCCAGCTAAGTCTTTTGTCATTTCTAAACTTTAGTTCTTTTCGGTGTTTAACTTTTTGTTAGCTTTGGTCAACACTTCAGATCTCCTCGGGCATCTCCTCTGGGGTTGTCTGTCCGTCGGGGTTTTCTTTCCATCAAGGTTGTTTGTCCATTGGGTAACAGTGTGAATTTATGCTCGGGTTACTTTGATTCTTCTCATCGGTAATGCTTGCTCGGGGTTCATTGCTCAAGTATCACTGTGACTTTTCTCTCAAGTTTCTCTATCTATCAGGGTGCACTAACTGTTGGTGTTTGTTATCACTTAGTGCATACTAAACTTTTATGCATTACTGAAAGATTAACCTTTATCTCTTTGGTTCTCTAAAGTCTTTAACACTTTGTACATAACCAATCAAATTATATCAAGTTGACATCAATGAAAATACAATACATTAATTGATTTAATATCTTGCATTAAATTTCTATAGCTCGGTGATCATCAACTTGACATCTTCAAACATTCAATCAGTTATAGTTCATCAACACTTCCTCTTATTTATATTGATCTTTAAAATATAAAATCATCAAGTTGGCCAAAATACATAATTTGAAATGGGTCCAAACTAAGCATTCCCATAGTGGGGAGGAATGAAAAGTGGACCACACCACATACACTGACATGAAAAAACCACACATTATCTATATGACACAAATAAAGGAGCCCGAGAATAAATAATATTATTAGCAAGCATGTCTCTAGACTGCATCAGCATTACCCAAAAATAGAATATTACAAATTAAAACCTTGAAAGATATGAAACCAAAAAAATTGTACCACATCTAAGATAAAATAATAATAATTCCAGACCACAGTCAAACACAAACATAACTAAAAAACTCACTGGAACACATTTTTTGGAGCACCAACCTTTCAGAGTACCATTCATCGGACCACCAAAGAAATATGTTTTCATCAATGACAATCATATAGAAACAACAACATCAACAATTCTGCAACACCATTGGGTTTATAAGAATAATAGAAACAACCATGATAATCATTGCAATATCAACAACTCTTCAACACCATGAGCTCTGCAACAACAATAGAAACAACCATACTAATTACTGCAATAGTGACAACATCATCAATGGTTCTACAACAAAATCCCCCTTTCATCACATGCATTTCCATCTTTTTGCATCTTAAGAGATGGTAGTCCTCATTTACCAACACCTTGTCAAAGTCTCCTTAATCATCATGTGGTTTATTCCTCATGGTATCTTGCATATTCTTATTCAACAAATTCATCATAATGCACTAACTAGATATAATAGTCACTAGCTATATATGTTTCATATTCTTGGAAGATATTTGAAAGATCGATTTGTTCATATTCATCATGCCAAATTATTATATTTTCATGTGATGCTTCAAGTGAAATCATTTCTAGTGGTGGTGATAGATTTCTCTAAATCCTTGCAGCATAATTGGAAGTAGGATTTTGATAAGTCCTCCTTGTAATAATTTTTTAAGGATTTGAGAATGAACCTCATGATATCTTATTCTTAGGAAGCTAACAATTCATTAGCCAAAATTTTCACTTTGTAATCTATTGTGTTGGTTAAAGATGATTTAAAAAAGAACTTATTTTCCCATCTAGAATCAAATCACCAACTTTATTTTCCAAAGTTTAAGTGGTTATAAGATCAACTACAGTTGCACTTCTTAATAGATAGCTTACCTCAGGAAATTGAGTGTTGATGAAGAAGCACTTCAACTTCTTAGGTATAGTATGAGATATAGCTGGAATCCTATTTTCTAACTTATTGAACTTTGTAATGAAATCATCCATGGGCTCATGTGATTCCCTTTTCATTTGAGTAAGTTAAGATAATAGAGCACGAGCATCTTCAACATGCTTGAACTTTTTTTTCTAAATTTTTTATGAGAGTTGTCCACTTTGTAATTGTATGGGGTGCGAGTGGATAAAACCAATCAACAACCACTCCTTTAAATGTTTCAATGAATATAGCAATATGTTCAATGAAATGTTGCTTACCATCCCCATAGAACTCAGTATTCTTCCACAAACCATGAGGACAATTATGTAGATATGCCAAGTTTAGAAGACCAAAATCATTTCCCCAGGGCCTTGGGTATTCATTTTACATGCCCTTAGTTCCTTCTATTTACCTTTGATTTTCTATAATGAGAGCTTCATAAACTACTAAAAATGAAACTAAAATAAGATACTAACATACTTCAAACAAAAGCATGAGGCTTTTGAATGGATATTTCTATCCCGAATGGAATCAACAAAAAATTTTGGGTAAATATTTTGTAATCAACTTGAATCAACCGATTATAAAATAGTTATTTTAGCCATAGTATAGTGAGATAAAATATCTCCTCTAAAAAATGGGAGGATCTTTTCTTATTTATAATATACATGGTTAAGCACCTAACTTTGTTTATTTACACCAAGCTAACAATTGGGTGTTACACTTGTCATTTTCTCTTGTTTTAGGAAAGATGTTCTCTTATTGATGATAAACTTCAACACAAACTTGTAACTCTAATTTATTTCCCCACTAAGCACTAGTTACTAGAGCAATAATTATAATATAAAAAAGGTTGTACATTAAATGGAAGAATAACAATATGTATACAAGAAAATTCAAGTAACTAAGAAGATCACAGAACCACAAAGGCTAAAAGTACTTCCCACAAATATTTAGAAAACAAATAAATGTATTTGCAGCACAAAGAATTCAAAATACACAGAAACCCAAAATATGTAAATGTATAAGAAAATTGAAGCTCATAGGGTTTGAGTTTATCTCCATTTTAAACACTTATCAAACCTTACAGGTTCAATGATGTATCTAAAAGACTCCAAAATTAGACTTGAAAACTCTTTTAAACAAATTAGAAACGCCAAAATATTTCAAATTAACTCAAGTTCATGTGACAATAATGAAATAAGAACACTATCACCACATAGGAATTTGATCCAACACAGAGATTAACTACAAATGGCTCCTTTCATTGATTTATATCTAGTTTAAAATTTTAAAAAAACATCTTAAAGTGATAGAATTTTGATTCATATGCTTGAAGATAATATTTAAAAATGAGCTCTCCCATATTTGATCTCAAATAAGCACTCTAGAAAATAGATCAATTTACTATTACAGTCAATAGGAAGTAGTGGAAAGTTGGGCTAGGGCATAGGATTTCTCCCCAATTACACAATAATTTTAGACTTGTTGCATTTCAAATACCACTCAAAATTCTACTAGTATCCAGATTCTATGAATTTTTCAACAGTTAAAGTGAAAGAAATGAGTAAATATTTTCAAAACCCTTAATATTGAGGGTTTCTATATAGTTTTAAAAGAAATCCATCAAAATATTACCATACTCAATGAGAAAAGCCTAAACTACAACCAAATGAAATCTAATTCATTGTTTTTCAAGATCCAAATGGGAAAATGTGGATTCCAATCATTATATAATTTGTTCTATGAATGTCTGAAGAGCATGTAAACCTGTAAAAAATGTGTGACAACTGACTTGTATTGGGATTTTCCTTTAAAAACTTATACAAAATCTATGATCCTTGACCAAAAGAGGATTATTATAACCTTCTAATACCTTCCTCAACCAATATCAAAAACACTTTTAATTAGGTGGTTGTTAGAGATACAAATTACAACTTTTGACAAAAAGTTGCAAAAGTTGTCAAGCAACTTTTTGACAACTTTAGACAAGTTGTGCATTTTTGCTTCAAAAAAAAACTAATGACTCAAGACCATATAAATACACCTAACATGACCTAATAAACATGTTTGTATGATTTTCCATCTCTGTGACCACCTTTGGCCATCTTTGACCTATGTTGACCATTGAGGTCCTTAATGATAAAATCAAGACAAAATGGTCCAATGACCTTATAAATGACTCAATTGGACTTCATGACATTGTTGATTATAAAAAAAATCAATGGCCTTATCATGGCATTCTTACATTACTCTTGACCATTCATGGCCATATTTGCATTGGTGCACTTGCACTAGAGAGAAAAGAAGAAAAAGTACAATTTAGTTTGACTTATTCAATAGTAGAGTCCTATTTTACTTGGCACTTGTGTTGTTATTACATGTAATTACAATTGTATAATTCACATATAAAATGTCATACAAAAATTACATGATTCATTATAAAATAAACTAATTGTCTGTAAACACATTCTTTTCACCAACATTCTTTGCCAAGGAGTATTCATATGTTTTCTAAGTGACTTGTTATTTGAAGTCTTATGTTCTTGGTGTATAAGATAATGCATCTGAAATCAGCTTTGTGTACTAATTTTGAGCACCTCCCAGAGTTAGAAAAAACTAAAAAATAAATTAACATAATTTTGGAGAAAATCATGACTTATGCATGATACATGTAAAAATTACATAAACGGAGTTCCAATTCTAGTTTTAAAACTAGATTGACAAGTATGTGGGACATGTACAATGTGAAGGATCTGCAAAGCATGTGTTAAAACCCAATTAGCACTTGGCGTTAGTCTACTAATCAATTTTTATAACTTAGGTTAAACATATGGGTATGTGCAAGATCATGAGGGGCCAAAAAGTGGCGATGTGAAAAAAATCCACTTTTCACTCATCCAAAAGTGCATGAAAGCACTTGTTGACTTTTTAGTTGGCCTGGGTGTCAGTACACCTGGGCAAACCTGACACCAAAGCACAAGCCTAATCGGGTACCTAATTTTTTTGGGTACCCGAAAGTATCGGGTACCCAAAACCTGTGGCATAAATCAAAACCCGCGGGCTGTTTTCCTCATTTCTGCATGTCCGACATAAGTAATAATATATTGCTGCCCACGGCTGCATTCAACATTTTCATTGTGAAAATGTTAAAACCCTAAATTTAATTATGTTTTTCATTACTAATTCTTTAGATAATAAAAGGATATATTTTTAGTCTTGCTTTCATTGGACAACACGCCTCAATAAAATTAATTAAATTAAACACTCTTTAAAAAATTGCCCAGGACTCAATATTGCCTGTAATTAGGATGAAACATTATTTTTTTTAGGACTGACAAGAAAATCGCAGCACCGCTGAGCAGGGCACTTGGAACCCTTTTATTTTTGCCAAAGCTTTCAGAATTAGGTTCTTCATTCTTTCATTTTTTTCCAATATGAATTTGCCATCGCAGAGTGGTGTGTTTTCAGGATTCCAGGCTGTAACATATAAAATAGAGGTCACCAAAATGTAACATAAGAAAATATGTCACATTTGAAAATGTAGATGTTTGTGTGATGTGTGGGGAAGATAAGATGTTCCTTTTAACCTCAAATACACAAATGAAAGATCCAAATTGATTAACTCAAAAGAAGGATCAATGCACAAATGAATCATCCATTCAAAAATGAGAGCAAAGAGGAAAGATTTTAAATTCCCATTTTAGAAAGGAATGTATATGATAGTTCTAGGAATTCAAATGGATGAGATGAAGTACCAACCTTAAAATAGTGTAGATCAAATAATGTTGTTTTCTAAGGTCTATAGACTATTTCTGGAAAAATTGAAGTATGATCCAAAACCGGAACACAGAGACGAACAAAACCCAGAAATCATTTTCCATTCCGATGTCATCTTATGAAAAAGGTTGTCCTTGATCCACAAATTTCAACCCTGACCCAATAATGTTGACCCTGACCTGCACAGATCTGAAAGTGACTCTGTTCTCGAATCCTGAAAGTTTGCCAAAAAGGGTATCCAGATCTGAGTCCAAATCTAAAGTCTCGAACCTGTACCTGCAATAAAAAGAGATTTTTTTCTTGGGTGGGGGAGGGGTTTGCCTTGGTCAAACCCTAGTTTTGGAATTAACCTAAAATATATAATTGAAATTGCAGAAGTAAACAAAGTAAATGCATAAATTCACCTTGCTTGTAAAGGTCCTTGTGGAGGATTTGAATCCTTCAATCCACAAGTATGTATGCACCAATGGATCTAGAATGTAGGATGTAGGATGTCTTCAATCTCTTGCTTGTAAATCTCTAACACCAAGTCTTGAATGGGTTCTTGAGTATGAAGAGGCTTGGAAGAAAGTGGATGGAGAGATCACTAAAAGGGCACCATGTAGCTTGAATCCTTCAATGGCCTCCAATGGATCTCCTTCATGTAAATGGATGCTTGAGAATGGATGAATGCTTGAGAATGGATTAATTCTTGCTTGAAATCTTTCTCCTTAGCTTTCTTGAATCACACTTGAAGATACTTTGAGAATGCTTGATCACGATTAGAAGACTTAGAGAAAATGAGAGAGAAAGCTTCCCTCTTATATGAAATTAGGGAACAATCTTCTAAGGAGGCCTACATAGGAGGATTAAATTTCCATTAAAGCCTTTACCCCTAGGAGAGGAGCTATATTAAATATAATTTATGAATCAATGCTTCGGAACCTGAAACAGTCGACCTGGAAGCGGGAAATAACTTTTGCAAAGATCGACATCTGAAAACTGTGGGACCCTAAGATTTGAACCCTGGGTCAAGGTTGAGGTCAGCCTTGACCTAGGTTAGGGTTGAGGTCGACCTTGACCTAGGTCAGGGTCAAGGTTTACCTTGACCTAGGTCAGGGTTGAGGTCAACATAGACCCAAAAGGTCAACCCTGACCCTGAGGTCAAAGATCTCAGATCTGCAGTCCAGGATGCAAAAATCAGGTTGGAAAGAAGTGGAAAGTGGGACAGAATAGGGGGAAAGCTAGGTATAGATCAGGAACCCATTCAAGGTTCTTGATATGACCCCAAACCACTTACTCAGAACGATAAACTAGTTTACCATGGAAGTGCTTCCATTTTTTGACTATACATTTAGCCCCCACTTTAGCAAGAGTATGGACTCAACACAAACTCTTGGTAAAGGAGAACATATAGAAAGGAAAATCTTATTGGAATCAAAAATGGAAAAAGAAATCCCCAAGCCCCCAAGGGACTTAGGTCTTTGTCAACCCTATGATCATAATAAGAGAGACATCACTGGTCAAAGAGAGAGAGAGAGAGAGAGTGAGAGAGAGAGAGAGAGAGAGAGGAATGGTTATCTCGCCCAGTAAGATGTGTGTATCTCGCCCAGTAAGATGTGTGTATCTCACTGTGAACCACAAAAAGGATAGGATGGCCCATCAAAAAAGCACTTGATAGTCACCCCCATAAAGTTGTGCGCCTTCTAGTGGCTTTGTGCATGTATGTAGTGCATCTTCTGACGGCTTTTATGAAGTACCCATGGATCCATATCCTTATATCACCATGGAATAAATGTGTAAAATGTGTATCTCTTCAGGATTTAGCAACTTATGTGCATTACCTTATAAGGATTTAGCATATTTAATTGAAATTGAATGCGTATCTCTGTAGGATTTAGCAACTTATGTGCGCTCCCCTCAGAGGATTTAGCATGCTGCAAAACAAAATATTAGAACAAAAATGCATAATATAAAATGAGGGAGGCCGTATATATGCCCCCCTCCTTAATATGGCAAAGTACATACTATTTTGACATGTTAAGGAAAGAAAAAGAGAAAGGATAAATCCTTCTTTAACATCAAGACAATATCCATAGACAACACCTAGTCCAAGCCAAGAAGGTCACAGCTCCTATGAGGCCATGGAAGGATGAATGCAAAGAGATATCATGCAAGAAGTGAAAAAGTAACCCCTATGAGGGGTAGCACAGTATTCAGTTTCCAAGGTGAGAGATTTATCAACTAGGGAAACTCAATGTCAAATAACGAAATAGGTTGTGATCAAGGACATAGATCCTCAATGCAAACCAAAATATTCATGTACGATTGGATATCACATAATAGATAAATACTGTTGAACCAAGGGAAAAGTGAATCCCAGAAAGACATAAAAGAAGAAGATGGCATCCTTGCCCCCCAAGCATGGGAACAAGGATGAAAGGGGACCTATTATATTGCTCACAATACTATGCAAGACAAAGAGCCCCCAAAGATTAGGCTAACATTGTTAACATAATATGGAGTTCCATAATAGGAACATAAATGTTATTTAGAGAAAATAGGATTGAAATACAACTCATTGCCACATGTTATATATGTAACTTTACTATCAATGAGATGCCTAATCTTATAACATAAAGCTTGACATTCATTTGTAGAGTGATCATGAAATCTATGATAAAAACAAAAAGGAAGAGTCTTCAAGTGTGGACTACATTTCTTTTT
>MU224644.1:393827-420320 GCA_018584345.1 Thuja plicata
ACACTTGAGTGTTCTAATGTGTCAAAAGGGGTCATGGAGACTTCCTAAGGGTCCTAACGTGTGATAAGGCATACTAGGACCCCTAGGAAATCCCTATGAACCCTTTTGACACATTGGAACACTCAAGTGTCTCCCAAGGGGTCGTAAGATCCCTTAGGACACACTTTAGAGTTCTAATTTGTCAAAAGGGGTCATGGGGACTTCCTAGGGGTCCTAACGCGTGATAAGGTGTACTAGAACCCCTTAGGTCCCTCTGTCACCCCCGAGAACACATTGGAACACTCAATTGTGTCTTGAGAGGTCACAGAGGGACCTAAGGGGTCCTAGTACACCTTCTTATGTGTTAGGACCCCTAGGAAGTCCCTATGACCTCTTTCGACACATTTCAACACTAAACTATTTCTCAAGGGGTTGTACGACCCCTTGGAACACAATTGAGTGTAGAAATCTATTGTCAGGGGATACAAAGGGACCTAAGGGGTCCTAGTACACTTTCTCAAGCATTAGGACCCCTAGGAACCTTCTATGATCTCTTATACTGGTGTAATTAACCTATGTATTAATATGTCCTATATAATATATATATTTTATATATAGTTATAAGGTGTACTAGGACCCCTAGGAAGACCCCATGACCCATTTCGACCCATTTTAATCTATAATATTTATAATATATAATATAATATATAATATAATATATAATCCATAATATTTATAATATATAATCTAATATATAATATATAATCTAATCTAACATATAATATATTATATTATATATCTAATATATAATATCAAAAAATGAGAGGGAGAAAGGGGTTGAAAACAAATTTAGAGGGAGAAAGGGGAGGGAAACTTCAAAATTCAAAATTCTGCTAGGATTTTTGGGTACCCGATTAGGCTTGGTATTGCTTTGTGCACCAAACCTACCTAATCAACTCTTCAAATGTCCCAAAAACGTATTTTTCCCCTGTTTCTCTGAGTTTTAGACTTCAACCATGTAGCTGACAACTTTTTCTTTACCCAAAATTGAAGAAACGAAAAGGGTATTTTAAGGAGATTATCAGCTTTCTATCGATATAATTGTTGTCAAATTTCAAATTCAGTAAGTAATTATTAGTTATTTTCTAATTGAGTTACCTCTAAAGTGTTGATTTACATACTGATTGAAACACGGCTATAACTTTCAGACGATATAACATTTTTGAAATCTGAAAAATGCGTCACATTCTATGCTTTGCCTACTATAAGGGAAATTTTTATTTTTTGAATTCTGTAAAGTTTTCAATGAGTTAAGCTAGTCAAACATGAGAGTTTTTTTATTCTAAAAATGTTGTAGCAGAAAATTCTTAATTAATTATTTTTTTAGAATAAAATTACACAAAAATATGCGTCACATCTGGGCATGAGTCTAGTATGTATATCTAAAATATTATTAAAAATAATTATCATTTGATCATGATTAAGGTGGTCAGACAGACACCTTATTTTTTTCCTTAAATTTTTGTAATACTGCATTGAAATCTATACTCTTTTTTTTTTATGAATAGTGCTATACTTTTCACCAATTATATTAATCTTTTTTCAAAAAAGGTCTAGTATTTTAGAAACTACATTCAATTTCCTACAGATTCTATTCTTACAACTTTTTGGTATTAGGTTGATAGCTAGTTCAAATTTTCACGTCAAATTGACTAACCCTGATTTGATGATTTTTCATTGCCACTTAAGGGCATAGTTTGGCCCCTCACGATCTTGCACATACCCATATAGGTATGATGAGAAAAATTTGCACATCAGGTTTTAAAACTCGATGTGCATCCTAGGGAAATAAAGTAATAGTGCACATCAGGTTTAAAAACCTAATGTGAACATGTGTAGATGTGAATGGATTGTGTTAAGATGTAAATTGGGTTTTAACACTTGATTTACATCTCTCACTTAGATATGAAGATGAATGATGTAAACCTTGTTTTAAAATTTGATTTACATCTATGAGATGTAAATGGTTAGGGAGTTATGTAGATCAAGGTTTAAAACCTGATCTACACATGAAGGAAATGCATGTGTATTAGGGTGAGTTTCACATTGGATTTTAAATTCTGATGTGCAAGTGTTGGTAGATGTTGTTGATTGGGTATTAAACCCATATTGACATCTTTGGTTAAATGTAGTGGATCAACATGCAGTTCATGTTTTAAAGCCCAAACTACAACATGGAGTTTAGAATATGTGCAAGAGAACAAGAAAACCTAATCCTACATAAGAAGGAATTTTTCTAACCCATGGAAAACAAATACTTTCTAAAAACAACAAGACAAGAAGGTGATCTGATTGAAAGATTTTTTTGAAGGATCAAATAATGCACAAGGGAACTTAAATAATTCTTTGATATGTGTGCTTAGAGTACATTGGCTATAAAATAGACAAGTTTTATTTATGTTACCCCATGATTCTGAGAAAGCCAAAAATCAAGGATAACACATGGTCCACTAATAAGTCATCTTAATAATTTCAATCATTCTTTGGTAATGAATTATTACAAAATTTATTTAATTTTGGACAAGTTAGATAGAAAGGATATGGCTCTTGAATCTTTCTAATAATTTTTTCTCTTAGTATGTTCAAGGTTTAATAAACCTTAGAAAAGAACTTATAGACAATGAACTCATTGGATGCATCTAGGATTAGACACTATTTATTTACAAGGTGTAATTCTAAATTTTTCCTTTAAGTTCCTATTGTGTAATTCAACAAGCAACTGATTTTTTTATAACAATAATGATGTAGGCCTTCAAGATTTCATGTTTCCAAGACTTTTGAAGTTATATATTTTTTTGATCTTCATGAAAAAAAGGATCAATTGAATAGCCCATTATTAATAGTAATGGAATCCTCTATTGAGTCAAATAAAAACTAAACAAATAAAAAATTACACATGATTTCCCCCCAAAATCACTCAATCATAAAACCCCTTATCAAGCTAATCTCCTAGCTCACTTTATACTTAGTGTTTTTGATTAAGTAAAACAGGTTTTACAAGGTTCCTGAAACCTGAAACAAGAAATAAGTAAGATGAAGCCCAGTTAAAAATGTAGCAAAGAAAAAAAGACAGAGCAGGCAAACAAAAGGCTAGAGAAAAAAACTAACAGCTTCTATGAAAGCAGAATAAACAGGCTCAGCAAAAAAAACCAGGGACCCTCATGACAAGTCCACCATCAAAGTAGCTGCCTTGTCTTCGAGAATTTCCATGTTGGCCGCCAAATCCATAATATTTTGGAAATCCAAGACCATGTCCTTGTCCTTAATCTTCTTGGTTTTAGCTCGGGTTCGCTGGCCGAGGCCCTGTTCAGTGTTCACTTCATACTTAGTGTTAATATAGTTGTCGCTTGCTAAATAATGAAGCGATTTGGATCTTAGTTCAATGTGTAAGATAAATTAGGTCACAATATTGAGAGTATAAGTTTCATACAAAATGGAATAGATCACACTATAGTAAGGAAAAGTATATATGTACTTTAAAAAAAATTGCATTAAAATAAGAGGTCGCAAGATCCAAAATAGAGTTTCAATTTTTTTTGAAATAAGAACTACCTAGCATCACCTATGAATGATCCAAATTATTTAGATAATTTGGAGGATAATACCATGTGATTCACTAGTGTCATTGTTGAACACACAAAAAAAATACGTAAAGCTTCATTTCATCCAAGATATAAGAAAATGATACAAATTTGGTAAAATTCATGAGAAGGATGTAAATTCACTTGAATCCATACAAATTTGGAAAATTCATGAAAATATGTATGACTTGGAAATTATCAAACAAATTTTTTTATTTCATGGGAGAGATGTATGATCAACTAAAACTATATAATGATAAATAAATCAAATGAGATGTATGCCACAACTGAAAAAACTTATATAAAGAGTTGTGTGTCATTATTTGCAATGGTAAGCATCGTTATATAACGATATTTTTTAAGTCTACAAGCATTCCAAATAAGCTTTATGTTTGTGCAATAATATATGTGAAAGCTACAAAATGTGATATCTTATTGGATGATATTATTTGTAAATGGAGATAAGACTATATAGTCTTTCTATCAAACATTTCACTTGTTTTAGTATTTAGGGTTTTCCTTATACGCAAGGAAAGCATTATGGTGGGACCTTGCAATTTGGTTTGAATTTTCATTAGGACCATTACTCCCACATTGGAGCCGTGTGGGTATTTTTTTCTATTTAAATATCTTAATTCTCAAATAATCTATCAAGAGATTTGATCACATGTTGTTTGGAGATCTCTCATGTATGCAATTCAGGCTTGCTAACTTGAGGTTTGACTTCTTTGGTTATTTTGATTTGGATCATTGGCACATGTTTAACCACCTTGGAGATTGGTGATTTAGAATGTTAGCGTGTGTAATTTCCAACTCATCAAAAATTGTGCCCATATAGGCCCATTATTTTGCTCCAATTTTGGTCATGAAGGACTATCCACTACTCATGATGGAGACAAGAGATTGAGTTTTCAAAAGGATAAAAGTGCATTGATTGGTAAGATTCATTTTCTTTTAGACTATTTTGAGGAAATTGTAATTCGCATGGTAGAAGTGCAGGGATTTCCCATTCAATGGAAAGTTTAATGGTGTTCATGCAGAATCTTGAACAGATTTTGACAAAGAATTAGATGTCATGGTTGCCAAATATTTTCATTGAGTAACTTATTATCACTTTGTATTAAATATTTTTCTCGAGCATGTCTATTTTAGTTACTGTTTATAGCCGGTTTGAGAAAATAAATTTTAATTCCCTTACCTTTTGAGAGTCATATCTACTAGATATCATATCTACTAGATATGCACATGATGTGTCATCTGTAGTATCTTTGTAGATTATTAAGTAAGTTTTATTAGTAAGTGTGTGTACGGTTTCAGTAACCCTGGGAAATTTTCAATAATATTGTAGATTCTAGTATGGTGGGTTGTTGTGCATCTACAAAGGACTCCATTTAGGAAGTAAAAGATAGAAACAAATAGTTTTAAAAGGATCTTACGTAGAAGTTAAATCAAAGAATAGAAGGGAAAATATTAGTGTGTTTTGATGATGCCTTCACTTATTCCAAAAAAGGGGCAAGTTTATCTTCTCCTTTCAATAGGTCATAATGTATTGTGCATAAAAGTTTATTTTGGAGATGTTGTTTGCGGAAATTATGTAAGAATATATTGTGTTCCTTCTAAAGAACTTCACGTTGTGACTAGTCACATGAATGAAAAAGTGAACATCACTTGAAGCAAAATACAATTTACCAACTATGATAGGAAATCTATTTTAGATCATCCAAACAATATTGCATCAAAAATTTGAGGGGAATTAGAAATCAATGAAATATCTTTGTGTAGATATCATACAAGAGTTAGTACTATCTTGGGTCCAACACAACTAAAATATGCTAAAGTTGTATTCCCTCATAAGAAAGTAACTACCAAATATGGTATCTTTGCCATAGATTTTACACCTTTTATCCCTATAGACATTGAAATTAATGCCAAGATTATATTACTAGTTACCATGCCTTGAGTTTTGAATGGGTACCAAATTGGATGGCTATAGTAGGGAATGGCTATATCAAGCTTGATATTAGTGATGGCTATATCAAGCTTGATTTTAGGGAAAGAGCATTGATGAACCCACAAAACCAACAAAAGGATAACTTATTACAATGGTGTTTTTATCTCAAATGAAGGTAATTCTCCCACTACCAATTATTAAATTAGAAAGGGAAGTTTTAAATGGAGGATCTCAGAAGGAAAAAAGATAAGGATTAGAAGAGAAAAACATTAATTATTTTTTATTTGGGAAAATTCATCTAGATTTTAGAATTGTCTAAAAGACCTTTATATAATGAGGCATCATGCAATGGTTTGCATAAAAGGTATTTGCATGACTAAATGATTATGTGTTCAAAAGATGAAAATAAATTGAATGTTGTAACATTTCAAAATATTTGTATAGTTTGTATCAATCAGGTGATTAATAAACATTTCAGTATTGAACACTTTAACAGTTTAGCAAAATATTTGATGTCTTTGTAGTTTTTTAGTTTACCATGTTCTATATAATGTGTGTTTCATCCATACCCACATACCACCAACAAAAACATTGACCTCTTGTAGAAGTTGAACATATCTTTTTATATAGAGGCTTGAATAGATTTTAACAAAGAATTGGATGTCATGGTTGCCAATATTTTGATTGAGTAACTTATTATCACTTTGCATTAAATAGTTTTCTCAAGAACGTCTATTTTAGTTAATGTTTTTTATTAAGGTAACAACAGGTTTTGAAGGGACCCTGAAACCCTTTACATAGTAGCAGAAAGATAAGCAGGAAACAACAAGAAAAACAATGAGCTATCAAGCATGACAGCACACCGAGAAAGGGCTAAAACCCAGATAGAGCATTAGAATTCAGAATAAAACAAAGATGCACAAAAAGCAGCAAAAAACTCCCAGCAGACAAAGATCAAAAAACTTCCAGCACCCAACAACTTCCAGCCAAACAACTAAACATTTTCCATCTGGTCTTCCAGCATCTAAAATTTGACCATCTGAAGTTCTAGGCACTGGATCGAATCCCTGAGCTTGGTAATATCTTTGGCCTGGATGTCGGTCTTCCTTTTTGTGCTTGAGCGTGTCCTAGCTCCTGGACCCAAAATCTGAATTTCTTGGGGATCTTCATTCTCAATCTTAACCTTGTCATTGTAGTTACTCTCGAGAAGATTATACAGAGAATTCAGATTATCCACAGAGTTTTTCATACCAATTTTGCTAATGTTAGCAAGTTTTTTCAGAAGAGCTTTGTTTTTGTTTATCTTATCACTAATATTTTTAAGCCTTTTATCAACCAGAATGGTTATCTTTTTATCCATGTTGTTAGCCTTATCAAACACATCATTACCTTGTTGATACATAACTGAGTCATTGCGCATTTTGTCCACAATATCCTCCAGTAGAGAAATTCTATCTTCCATACTTTTATGGTTAGCTTTCATCTGGTTCATGTCATCTTGAATCCACTTATCCATATTGTAGCTATTCTCTACTTTGTTTCTAGCCATTTGAAGGAAGGTAAGAGAAGCCATCCTTTTAACATTGACCTCCTTCTCACAGAGCTCGTCATTAAGGTTTCTTTTTTTCTGATCTTTATCACTCAGGTTTTCATGGATGTGCTCATCATTGACATCTTTAATAGTTTCTTCATCAGGGACAGTGGTCTCCTCTTCATTCATCCCAAAAACATCCATTTGTTCCTCCACATTATGGGGAATATTACAATCTTGGTTTTATTCCTCCACCTCAACAGTTTTATCATCGCTATTCTGAATAGGGATATTCTTATCCCCCGACTCCCTGTTGGATTTTCTATTATCATGATCATGCTCCATGTCCACCTCATTATTGGATGTGATATCCTCAATGTGGGTGTCATTTCTATTGTCAATTTCAACCGTGTTCTCAGTCTTCTGGTCTTCCTCTTTTTGGCCTTTACCCTCCATCTGCTCAACTTTACTATTTTTAGTATTATCATTTTTGCCTGGGTTTATCATGAAACCCTCATCCTCAGAAGAGAAAACATCCTGATCATCATCTATCTTCATTCCCTCAATATCATCATAGATAGATAAGGAAATATCAGGCTCAACAGGGCTATTACGGCTTTTTTTAGCTTTCAGCTTACTAGGGCTCTTACCAGTGGGCGTATTCAAGCTCTTCCTTTTAACATTCTCAATGCTCTTGGGGATAGGTTCAGGGATATGATATTTAATATAATCCTTTATCAGCAACATAAGACCTTCATGTAGAACAGGGGAGGACTTTGTCGTCTGATCAATTATGCTCTAGTTGAGCGAACTTAAAAGATAGAAGGGAAAAAAACCCTAATGTCATGACGAAAGTGATTTGCCAAGACAAAGTGATAGTTGTATACCTTAGAGAATTTGTAATCCAGGGTAAAATATTCCATGATTGCCCTTATCACAAACGCCCAAATACGTTTAATATTAGACAAATTGACGTAGTCCAGTTTGTTCTTCACCAGCATTGCCCTTTCCTTGTCTGTTTTGGGGAATTTTTTGTACCCTTTGTTGCCCTCTTTTTTATCTTTAATAAATTGCATTCCCTCTAGAGGAAGGCCCGTGATATCAGCCAAACAATCCAGAGTAAGCTTAACAGATTTTCCAAGGATATTCACTTTACCATTATCCCACCCATTGACAAAGGCCTTCATAATATCTTTGTTGTTACCATGCAGGCGCTTTAGGTATCTATGGACTTTGCCCTTCTTGAGAATGCTCCACACTTCTTTCTCATTCCTCCAACTACAAACCGCTGGTTCTTCTCTCTTCAAATCACCCCCCATATCTTCAATCTCTTTAGTCTTTGTGTAATCTCCCTCGCACTTCTGTTTCATACTAATATTCCGTAGACTATAGTTGTAGATTTTAGTGAACACAGAGTTATTAATGACAACCCAGTTAACTTGCGTATAAAGGAAATAAGCACAAATGCTACCAATCCTGAGGTAGAAGGCTGTCACCGTACCCCAGGTCATATCATTATTAATCAGAATCATTAATGTGATTAATGTCACCTATTTTGTGATTGAGCCTATCATAATTGAGCAATGATTCCACTTCATCATTGATTTTAGTGTTCCCGTGCCACTTGAGGGTGACATCATTTTTAACTCCCAATTTAGCAGGGCTATCTGCCACTTGGTTGGTTTCCCTGAAATTATGAGTTGCATAGAAAGAAGAAAAATTTGATGCGATATTTTTTATCTTATCGATAATGTGTTCAATTATCCAGGACACCTTACAAATGCCTTTAATATTATTGATAATATTTAAAGAATCACCTTCCAGCCAGACTTTTCTGCATCCCATTTCATCTGCCAGCATAATAACATTGAGAGCTGCCATAGCCTCCACCCTATGATTGGATTGGGTTCCCAAAGGGGCAGCAATAGCACCAACACAATTGCAATAATGGTCTCTAATTATGCCTCCACCTCCAGCAATTCCCGGGTTGCCTTTCGCAGCCCCATCAAAATTAGCTTTTACCCAATCTTTATAGTTGGTTTAAGAAAATATTATAATTTGCTTGCCTTTTGAGAAGCATATCTATTAGATATGCACATAGTATATCATTTGTAGTATCTTTGTAGATTACTAAGTAGGCACTATTAGTGAGTGAGTGAATAGTTTCAATAACCTTGGGAAATTTTCAAGAATGTCATAGATTCTGGAAATGGTGAGTTATTGTGCATCTAAGGACACCATTTAGGAAGTAGAGGAGAGGAACATAAAGTTTTAAAAGGAGCTTGTGTCGATGTATAATGTATTTTGCATAAGAGTTTATTTTGGAGATGTTGTTTGAGGAAATTATGTAAGCAGATATTGTGTTCCTTCTCAAGAACTTCATGTTGTGACTAGTCACATGCATGACAAAGAGAACATCACTTGAAGGAAATGAAAAGTTACCGACTATGATAGGAAATTTATTATAGATCATGCAAACAATATTGCATCAAAAATTTGAGGGGAATTAGAAAGCAATGAAATCTCTTTGTGTAGATATCATACAGGAGTTAGTACTAGATCTTGGGTCCAACACAACTAAAATATGGTAAATTTATCTTCCCTCATAAGATAGTAACTACCAAAGATGGTATCTTTGCTATAAATTTTACACGTTTTATCCCTGTAGACATTGAAATTGATTTCAAAACTATATTTACTAGTTACCATGCCTTGAAGTTTGAATGGGTACCAAACTGGATGGCTATAGTAGCGAATGGCTATATCAAGCTTAATTTTAGTGATGTGTGTCCTACACGTGGGAATGAGCTCACATTTATTGAAGTGATAGATAAATTTATGTTTGATCTATATGTATGGAACTTGACCCAAAGGGCATTGACGAACACACAAAACCAACAAAAATATAACTTATTACAATGGTATTTTTAGCTCAAATGAACGTAATGCTCCCACTATCAATTATTAAATTAGAAAGGGAAGTTTTAAATGGAGGGTCCCAGAGGGAAAAAAAGATAAGGATTAGAAGAGAAAAGCATTAATTATTTTTCATTGTGGGAAAATTGCTTAGATTTTAGAATTGTCTAAAAGATATCTATAAAATGAGGCATCATGCAATGATTTGCATAAAAGGTATTTGCATGACGAAATGATTATATAATCAAAAGACGAAAATAGATTGAATGTTGTAACATTTCAAAATATTTGTACAGTTTGTATCAAGAAGGTGACTAATAAACATTTCAGTATTGAACACTTTAACAGTTTAGCAAACTATTTGGTGTCTTTGTAGTTTTTTTTGTTTACTGTGTTCTATATAATGTGTGTTTGATCCATACCCATATACCATTAACAAAAACATTGACCTCTTGTAGAAGTTGAACATATCTTTTTATATAAGGTGTGCCGGCATAAAACGCATATCAAGGTCATTAACTATCTCCTGCTTAATCTAATGATACTGAATCACTGTAACAAGTTTATATTTTTTATAATCGTGGGAGTCTAAGGACGCTCACTGTCAACCCTTATTTTGACAAGACATTAAAACTTGTCGATGAGTGAACAAGATGGGTCACTGTTGTGGGTCAACCCCTAATTTGAGACGACTCATAAAAACCCTTTCCAGTTTCTTAAACAATAATTTGTCTATGAAAATACTCTTCATTTAATCTTTCGCTTACCACTATTTGAATGCTTCTGCATGGGTATATACTGCATTAATAATACAATCATAAATTACAACTTTTAAAATCTAAATCTGTAAATGATTTTATGATTTGTCATAACACCAATGTTCCATCATCTTGCATATAGCTTGGATTTGTGAATCTCACAATGCAATCTGCAGTTTAATAAAGTGGGAATATAGATATCAGTGAGGACAATAAACTTCCATGAAAATAACAGAGAAGAAATGAGCATTCTAATCTATATCCAACGGTAGACAACTTTCATGGGGGTTTTATAGAACTCTTATAAATGAGAATAATAGGACATATATGCTATAAACCAAAACTATGTGCTGTGCATGTGTTGGTTCCAAAACAAAAATATTTGCATTGGCTTCATGTCAAGAATTCTTACCAAGTTCATCTAGAATACAAATATCCAGTAAATGATAGAGAGATCCCACCATCTTATTCGAGAAAACCTACAAAATGTTGCGAACCACTTTCAGTTGCACGCAGCTTGGCACGGTGCAATAGCATTTAAATCAGCTAGTGATAAACATGCTCGTTGGATCGTGCCAATCTGCGGCTTCTTAAAGGAATCTGTTGACATCGAAAATTTCAGATTTTAAAAAAACCAAGCATCAGAGAAGTATGATCTTTAATTTTACTTTTATGTAATTTCTCAAGTCAACCTTTTTCCTACCTAACTATCCTTTTACCCCTAACCAATTTGTCTATTATTATTCTTCAAGAGGATTTGGAGGAGAAAATAATTTATTTACATTTCTATTTGCAGGTTAAAAATCAACACAAATTTCTCATTCAGGGAGTATTTCTTTCCTTAATAATTTTAAATTCAAAATGAGATATTCCTTTCCTATGGGTTATTCATTTTATTGATTTTAGGAAAAAAGAATTGGGAGAGAGAGTTGAACACTCAACCTCTCAACCCACCCTTCTTCCTATCCTAACTACCCAACTTACCCTAACCAATTGTCCTATGTTATTCCTTGATAGTATAGGTAGAGATAAAAGCTTAAATATTAAATTGTTTTATTTCCTTTTAATATTTTAGAAATAAATTATTAGGAGAATAAGTATATTGTTTTTCTCTTATGTGTGTTTCAAAGAGATTTTACATTTCATGAGATTAGTGTTTTTTTTTTTAAATTTAATATATAATTTACCCTAAAAACATTAATATGGTAAAATTATGTTGATAAAGATTACTATGTTCATTAGGTGGAAATTTAATACTTGCCTATGTGAATTCTTTTAAAATATTAGGGTACACACTCCCCTATTTTAGGTGAATTATGAATCTTTTTACCCTAATATTTTAGAGCATTTCTATCATATTATTTATTTTATCTTATGTTGAGAGGATATTTTTCAAAAGATAAATGTATTATGGTAGAATTTTGAATTTAAAATATAATGTTATATTCCCATTTAATATTTTAGGTGATATATTATTAATGTAATATTTATGTTCGATAATCAAAAGAAGGCAACTCATGGTTAAGTATTTGATTTTTACAAATACTTTTATTATCGAAATATTTTATCATGATTTTATGTTTATTTGATATATATTATTAATTAATAATTAAATAATCATTGGGATCAAATTGATAGTTTAAAACATTATTAAATATAATGATGTTAATTTTAATATTATTGAATGATTATTTAACTTTGAATATTTGTGTGCAGGAATTGGATTTGCAGATCATTATGTGCATCTCGAAAGAATGTAATAGATGAAATTTGTTGCACGAGAAATGTTTTTCCCTAAAACCATTTATATGGTTAAGTTTGTAATTTTTAGGGTTAGTTGTCGAGATTAGGTTTTTGTGAAAGGTATGTCTTTTCACAAGAAACCTTTGAATAATGTATTTATATTGAGTCATTTGAAAAACTAAAAGGGATTTTTAGGGGGATACGACACAATGGGGAAAATCTCATGCAACTACAGACTCGGACTTAATATACAATTTTTCAAATGCTAATGTCAGATAAGTTATTTATGCTTTTTGAGGTTATATAGTTAGTATCTTCAATTAATTTTTTAGATACTCTCTGTACCAGGGTGTCCTACTATGTTCTATTCCTTGAGTCATTTGTTTAAAGTTAATTCATGCAATTTGAATAGCAACTATATGGTCTGAGAACCTATTGTTGTTCCTATCGGCCTCTTAATTTGGGTTAAAATTGATAGGATTAATTGTATAAATTATTTTGAATTATGATTCAATGGAAGCCTGTAGGGTGATAGTCTTGTTTTATAGGAGTGAGTTCCCTTAAAACTGTCTCTGACTATACGTATGATCTATACGTATGATTGAAAGTAATTGACTCTATTCCCAATTTTGCATTAGGCACTGATCTCATTTCATTTGTAATTGTTATTTGGTTCTATTTTGTAGTTTACATATTAAATCTGATTTCTTCTTTATAAAGCATTCAATTAGGTTTTAGTGATAGTTTCAGGCTTTAGTTTAGATATCATACTATTTAGCTATTAGGAGATTAGGTTATTTTCCTTCAAGGATTGTTTACCCTTTGGAAGGAATTATTGTTTTGCATGTGCATGCATTTTTGTAGTATAGGGCATTGGTGAATTCAGGCCTACCAGCCTTGGCTCAATCGAGCTAGAATTGCAAAGGCACTTGTGTGCCTGTCAGTTGGCCAAAAATGGTCCATCATTTTTGGGCACCAACAAATTGGCGACTGTACTAGGGAGCAATATCTGTGAAAGATATTTTCAAAATTTCTAGTCAAGATAGTGAATTGTGACAGTTTAGTCAGACTCTGCTAGAGACAGAACTCAGAATCAGTTGTATGATTTTATCCTTCTTATGAAGAAGGTGGCAACTCTATATATAATTTTTTGGATTTCTGCTAAAGACAAGCAGGAAAAAATATTATCCTCAAGGCATTTGAGGTGGTGACTCCATGTGTCAGAAGTTTTCAATTTCTCCATTGAGGGAGAGAACCTGGAAGGAATGAATATTAGGCCTTTAGTTAGTAATAGAAGTTTTATTACATGATGTTTAAGAATACTTTCAGAAGATTTTTGATTCCCACTGAGCCTTTGGATCTCAAAAAATTTCAATGCGAAACTAATTTATCAAAGCTTGCACAGAAGGTGCCTGAATTTTATGGAGATGAACCAGCTCTAGATCATTTAGATGCTTTTCATATGTTCCTTCATGAGTACGAAATTGATGCCGAAGGTGATGCCATGAAATTATTTTCCTGGTCACTAAGGAATAATGCAAGGGAAAAATATGAATCATTACCTGCACAATGCATTTCATCATGGATACAGTTCGAACAATGGTTCCTTGATGTATTCCATGGTAGGGATGAATCATGTATATCTCCCTTGGATGCATTTATTAATTTAGAATGGTATGATAATGAAAATATGGTGAGTTTGTTTATAAAGATGATGGATATTTTCTGTGAAATACCTTCTGATGTTAGGCCTGATTTTTTAAACAAATTATATAGTTTAGGAGTAACTCGTGATCAGGTAAAGCTTATTCTTAAAATTGTATACGAAGATGTAATGGAAGAAAATGATAAAGTTACTGAAGGGGCACAAAAACCTAATGATATTCTAGATTCAGATGAACAAGAAATTTTGGAACAAATTAAAGAAGCATCCACATCAGATCATATTTGTGTGGAAACAAATGAAAGTCGTGATTAGGAGGAAGATCTTCTCAATACAGAGCAAATTTCAGATTTGTTAGATGCTGAATATCAAAAGTATGTGCAAAAGAATCATTTAGATTTTTATTATAGTCACCAAGATGGGCATGATCAAGTGGTGTTTGATGAATATCAAGAGGGAGAGATACTCCAAGGAGGAGATATTTCTATGGAATATTTTAAAAACTCTTCAAATTTTCTAAATAATGAGGATGAAATGTTACAGTATGAATTACATGTACATGAAGAACTTGGGATGAATAGTATTTATGAAGATGACAAATCTCAGAAAAATTAGTTCAACACACTCTACAGTACACTTGAACATAAAGTCAAGAATGATGAAGAACCAGAGGTAAGTATTCATGGAGGTACGTTTCTAAATCCTTTTTCTCGTGAAACAGAAAATAATTTAGAAAAACAATATAGTGTGATAGAAAATGAAATTACATGTGAAGAAATAAATGCATTATTTATGCAAAATACTCTTGGAAATGATATGTACCCTAATTTTTCCTTTCAAAAAGATAAAATATATTTAGTGCATTAGGAAATTTTACAAATAGGGGAAATGCAATATGATAATTGCAAAAATTTGGAGAGGTCAAATTTGCACATTATGGGTATTCAGAAGTGACATCAATGGTAAGTTTTGTGTTGCATGACCGAAACCAGGTTTACGACAGAGGTAAAGTTCTCATTCTCTATTAAACACCAAACGGATAAGTATATTTTATAGTTTTTAATATTTTGTGTTTCCCTTCATTTTTTAAAATCAAAGCATTATAAGTGAGTCATTTTATATATATTCTTTTTTTCTTGTTTGCATTGAAAATAAATTTATTGCTCTTCAAAAAATGAATCACGTTTTTAATATTTGAGCATAAATTTAGAGTTGTTTTTGGGCTTAAAATGATTGTTTACACCTATGGAAATATCCCCAGATCTTTTCTCATATATGAGAAACACATTTATCACAATTTTAAATGTTTTTATGAAGCTGACAGCCAAAAAAATGCCCAGACATTTCTAAAAATGGCTGGCAAAATTGTATTCCCGTGCAAACTGTTCGAACCATTTTTGGGGGCTGTAGATGTGTGGTAAACGATAACTTCAAGTTTAAAATGATTGCCCCAGCTATATGCCTCAACATGGGGGCATTTTTACAGTGTTTTTAATTATTTTGGAGTGTGTATGAGCTCCGAAATTGCCCAGATTTATAAAAAACGGCCAACATGTTTATAGGAGGCAAATAAAATTGGCAAGATAGATCTTGGAGCAAAAGGATGAAATGATTCAAGCCTATTTAGTTCTAAAGGAACCAGCATGCAACGTATCTATTTTATATTATAGGCATTCTACACCTCGGTTTTGCTAAAAGATGGGACCACAGTTTACGTGTAGAGATAACTGGGATCATGACTTCAAAACTATAATCACATATGGGACTTTTTGTCATCCTCAGCATCGTACTGTGCATATTGGTGTATGTACATTTCTAAAGGAAAGCATGCAGTTATCTCAAGAATTGGCAATGAAGGCAATTGATTTCAGACTGTCAATTTTTTTTTTTTTATTTTTTTTTTAAACCTGGCCAAATGTTCAGTGTATTGTTGGAAGCCCATACTATATTGCTCCAGAATTTTTATGCAAGAAGTATGGTCTACAAGAAGACGTGTGGACAGCAGTTGGAGTCATTCTATACATATTGGAGTTCAACCATTTTGGACAGAAACCCAACAAGGAACCTTTGATGCTTCTACGAGGTCACATTGATGTTGATTCAGAACCTTGGCCTTCAATTTATGAGAGTGCGAAGGATTTTATCAGGAAAAATGCTTACTAAAGACCCATCTCAGCGCATCCTGCATGCACATGAAGTTCTATGTCACACTTGGATAAGTGAAGATGATGTTGCTCACATTTCTTAGAAAATGATTTATCAAGATCAAGTTTGGATTCTTTCTGCACAGTTCTTTTTCTTTATATGAAATCTATAAAACATCTCCAGTAAGAAATGAGATTTTGAAGCAGATCAAATAAAGGATGTCATTGAGCTCTCAAACACAATGTAAATGCTTAATTCTACCGGTAATATGAACTCACTGAAGCCCTAAACCTAAACTCACTTGGCATCGGAGAAATAAATGATTCTCAAATATTGAAAGAGGTAATTCATTTCAAGGTAAATATTGAGGTAAGGATTTTATTGTTTTGACATTTGGAGGTTAAAACATTATTAATTTTCCTTATAGTTCATTTATTTAAATTTTTTAAGGGGAAAATATATTCGTGTGAAATTTGATTTAGCAATCTGGTAAATATTTCATCATGGTTAATAGAGATGATTTTAATATTTTTGGTATTACATTAACATTAATAGAGAATTTTGGATTCTTGTTGTGTCCAAGTATGGACACACGTCCCCAATAAGAGCCACTGTTGACACCAAAAATTTTAGGTTCTAAAAAAAAAAAGCAGCAAGGAAGTATGATCTTCAATTTCACTTTTATGTAATTTCCCTATATTAAAAATCAAAAGGCATAAATTCTTGTCGTTATTTTATGAAATAGGTTGTTGATTATTTTATTTCAATAATTTTAATGCATGTACATTTTGAAATAAAATAATTATAAAAAATAATGAAAAAGGTGGCAAGAGGGAGTTGAACACTCGACCTCTCAAGCCAACCTTTTTCCTACCTACCTACCCTCCTACCCCCTAACCAATTTGTCTATAATTATTCTTGGAGAGGATTTGGAGGAGAAACTAATTTATTTACATTTCTATGTGCAGATGAAAAATCAACACAAATTTCTCATTCAGGGAGTATTTCTTTCCTTAATAATTTTAAATTCAAAATGAGATATTCATTTCCTATGGGTTATTCATTTTATTGATTTTAGGAAAAAAAAATTAGGAGAAGGAGTTGAACACTTGACCTCTCGACCCACCCTTCTTCCTATCCTAACTACCTAACCTACCCTAACCAATCGTCCTATGTTATTCCTTGAGAGTATGGGTAGAGATAAAGGGTTCAATATTAATTTGTTTTATTTCCTTTTAATATTTTAGAAATAAATTATTAGGAGAATAAGTGTATTGTTTTTTTCTTATGTTTCAGGTTTGAAATAAATTTCAATTTGCATGAATCTTAAATTTTCAAATACCTAAATGTAATCTTGTGATTTTACCCTATTGTATTTTTAATTTTTTTAAAAACAAAATCAAGTTACTAGGGTAAAATGGGCATGAATGATTATTTTATTTGTAACTTTTTCATTTTAAGAAATACTAATTAATTGATTTGAAGTGTATGCTTTTATTTTATCTTTCACATTCATTTCAATGTATGCATATTAGGGTTTTTGTTTGGAATGGGAAATTATTTTATTGCAAAGAACTCTATGCATTTTATAAAAGGGTTGTAAGATTATTTTATATATTAGAAATATTTATAACATTAGGGTTGTTATTTTGCAATAAAATTAATACCTGCCCTATGTTAAGAGGATATTTTTGAAAAGATAAATGTATTATGGTAGAATTTTGAATTTAAAATATAATGTTATATTCCCATTTAATATTTTAGATGATATATTATTAATGTAATGTTTATGTTCCATAATCAAAAAAAGGCAACTCATGGTTAATTATTTGATTTTTACAAATACTTTTATTATCGAAACATTTTATCATGATTTTATGTTTATTTGATATATATTATTAATTAATAATTAAATAATCATTGCGATCAAATTGATAGTTTAAAACATTATTAAATATAATGATGTTAATTTTAATTTTATGGAATGATTATTTAACTTTGAATATTTGTGTGCAAGAATTAGATTTGTGGATCATTATGCACATCTCGGAAGAATGTGATAGATTAAATTTGTTACATTCTTCCTAGATGTGCATAATGATGTGTTGCTAATGTGCTACTAGTCCTCTGTTCCACGGGCCAGCACCCTCTTGCTGCTTTTTCTATCAAAAACAGATTAAATTTGTTGTACGGGAAATTTTTTTCCCTAAAACCATTTATATGGTTAAGTTTGTAATTTTTAGGTTAGTTGTCAGGATTAGGTTTTTGTGAAAAGGTATGTCTTTTAACAAGAAACCTTTGAATAATGTATTTATATTGAGTCATTTGAAAAACTAAAAGGGATTTTTAAGGGGATACGACACAATGGGGAAAATCTCATGCAACTACAGACTTGGACTTAATATACAATTTTTCAAATGCTAATGTCAAATAAGTTATTTATGCTTTTTGAGGTTATATAGTTATTATCTTCAATTAATTTTTCAAATGCTAATGTCAAATAAGTTATTTATGTTTTTTGAGGTTATATAGTTATTATCTTCAATTAATTTTTCAGATACTTGTGTACCTATTGTTGTTCCTGTCGGCCTCTTAATTTGGGTTAAAATTGATAGGATTAATTGTATAAATTATTTTGAATTATGATTCAATGAAACTTGTAGGGTGATAGTCTTGCTTTATAAGAGTGAGTTCCCTTAAAACTGTCTCTGACTATACGTATGATTGAAAGTAATTGACTCTATTCCCAATTTTGCATTAGGCACTTATCTCATTTCATTTGTAATTGTTATTTGGTTCTATTTTGTAGTTTACATATTAAATCTGATTTCTTCTTCATAAAGCATTCAATTAGGTTTTAGTGATAGTTTCAGGCTTTAGTTTAGATATCATACTATTTAGCTATTAGGAGATTAGGTTCTTTTCCTCCAAGGATTGTTTACCCCTTTGGAAGGAATTATTGTTTTGCATGTGCGTGCATTTTTGGAGTATAGGGCATTGGTGAATTCAGGCCTACCAGCCTTGGCTCAATCGAGCCAGAATTGCAAAGGCACTTGTGTCCCTGTTAATTGGCCAAAAACAGTCCATCATTTTTGAGCACCAACAGAATGAGCATTTTCTCTCTCAATCTTCGCTGCAATGCTTAAATTAGATGGTTGCAGGGGTATTTATAGAGAGCCAAAAACATTAAAAAAAAATCCATGAAGAGATTTTTTCTCATAGTATTGGGGGACAAATAAATTGGGTGGCGGGCCACAGCACTAAAAGTTTAATGCCATTCTCAGCGCACATCTTTTTCCAATTTTTCTATTCAACGACATAAATGGATCATCAGAGACTTTAACAACAACGCATTTTCTTGGACTTCTCCTGAATTTTTTTAATATATCAATTATACAGCCTACGCAAGCCATTGTTGTTTACAGTCAGCTCTGCAATCGTGTGGTCATTCTTTCGAATTATTTATTAAATTTTAGTGTTTAAATTAGAGGTAAGACATCTGAATTATTATGAAATGTATGTACATGAAAATGTAAAGTTTATATAAATCATGGATGAAAGCTTAATTCTTGGGTTAGAGATGATAGGGAGTCAAAGAGATGGATCATGGCATGATTGATTTCCCACAAGGGGAAAGACTTTATGCTTTTCCCACCCAAGTTCCATTTGGGAATTTTGTACGCAGTAAGTAGGTTTTCGAGTGGATGAAGAAGTTAGTAACATTCTGTATTATGTTTGGGGTGTCCATGTCGTTAAGGCACAGTCGTTGGGGAGGTGTCACTCATTGGGACGATAAAGCAAATAACGTGGGCTTCCCATTTCTCTCTTTTGTTTTTACATTGAAGACAGTGGACGTTAATTCCTCGGACTCTCATGGCATGCACTTCAGTTTCAAAAAAAGAATTACGTACGTTTTGATTTGACATCATTTTTATATTTAAGCCGATTGGCTTATGTAGAGGGAGACCTCCACCGGAATGTTTGGACTTTCCGATGGAGTCTTACGCCCCCCCCCCACCAATCAAAACATAGCTGATGTGGAAATGGCTGAACATTTGGCATACAAAGAGACTATTTGGTATTTTTTTTTATGAATAGTACTCTTTTTACTAAACGTTCCACCGGAATGTTTGGATTTTCCAATGGAGTCTTACGCCCCCAAAATCAAAACATAGCTGATGTGGAAATGGCTGAACATTTGGCATACAAAGAGACTATACAAAGAGACTATTTGGTATTTTTATTTTTTGGAGAAGATACCGCCAATCTAGGATTATATATAAAATCATCACTGTCTATCAAAACGTGAGTTCATAAATTATGTTTAGTCGTCATAACATACAAACACATTTGCAGAATTGTTAAGTCCCATTTTGCATCTCAGTAGTAGAAAATGGCTGGTGTATGTACATGTGCCTATGCATCTTTTAAATTTTGTTTTGAACATAATCTAGAAACATTAAAATAATTGTTCAACTCAGTAAGCATTTGTGAACTATTGAAATAAAAGTTTATTCAAACACGCGTCATTGTAGGACGATTGCCTTTTCCCATATCTTAAATTAAAAATTATGAAATAATAACTATATTTGGACGTGTATTAAGATGTGATTGGTGCCAATATTTAGTTGATGTATTTATGAAACTTGCATATTAAACAAAGCAACCATCGTGACAATATAGTTGTGGTCAACGAGTCCTTAGTCTACTAGTGAAGTTGAATGGCTCCAAATGAGCCCACCAGGGATCAAGTCTTGTTGAGTGCAAAGGCTCTGACATCATAAGGGATGAGGTTGGGATCGTGTCCATGGCATGTCCATACACATCTACAACAAGGCAAATTGTTTGGTGAAAAACCGCAATATTATGAACTTCATTAGTACAAGTGTCGTAAAAGTCTAATAGAAATGTGTTATTTTTCAAAAATATATTTTATTAACTTTATATAAAAAATGAAGATAAATTGTTAAAATGAAAAATATAGGTTGATAAAAATAGTTTTATTTTTTAATGTTTATATTATTTTTTAGATAATTTTAAATTTTATAGGGTAATAAGAATTTTTTATTATTATTAATACTTGTATTAGCTTAATATACACTATTGCATTAATAGAGTGTACATTTTTTAAAATCTTAAATTAAAAGATATTTTTTACTATAAAATTTAAAGAAAAATTAACTTTGAATCAAATATTATTTAGTTATTTAAATTATGTTTTTTACAATCATTTTTATAAAATTTCTATACAATTTTTCATATAACCGTTAAGGGCAATTATCATGATAGTTAGGGTGTAGTGGTATATATTTGTAGTTGAGTTTTGACAAGGCTAATAACTTACATCATCGAAGTTGACATTTTAAGATAGAGTGTGATGGTGTATTTAGCATTTCAAGATCGAGTCATTTCTTATTTTAAAATCTTTGGATTGAGTGTATATATAAAAGTTTAAGATTGGATCTAATAATAAAAGAAAGAGAGAAGAAAGATAAGGGAATGTGAGGGAGAGAAATATGAAGAGGAAAGGGGTGAGATGAAGATATAGAATGATAATGATATATGAGGTGAGTGACAGAGACTAGTTAAATAGATAGACTAATAGGAAGAGGAGAGGGGGGAGATGAAGAAATAGAACGATAAAGATATATGAGGTGATAGATAGATATATATTAGATAGATAGATAGATAGATAGATAGATAGATAGATAGAGTAGATCAAGGTGAAATAGAGGAAATCAAATATAAATAGAGAGGTAAAATGTATAGAGATGGGTAAGATAAGATAGAGATAGGAAGAGAGGAGTATCTTTGTGTGTGCATAAGAAAATATAAAGGTAGGGATAGGGAGGTAAATAGCGTAAGTGTTTGAGTATGAGAGAGACATATAGATGTAAAAATAGAGAAGGATAGAGATCCATAAACATAGCACAATATCATCATTTGATATATATTTTACTATTGGTGTAATCATTGCACCCCTCAAAGGTGCAAGTGCTAGTGTTATTCTTTTGTGCAATAGCACCACCACATCTAATTTGTTATGTTACAAACTGAAGTACAAAATGCACAGTTCCAATTTAATTTATGCTTGCTATTTTTTAAAAAAATTATGAAATTACATTGATATTTGAGGAATCAAATTAAGAGATTTTGAGGACTTGTTAGGGTTTAGGTTTTAGCTTTCTCTATTTTGAATATTATATTATTCTTGAAGTTAGGGGTATGTATTATATTTTATGTTTATTGTGCTTATTTTCTTTGTTTCTCATGATTATGGATGTTCTTGTGTCTTTTTATGTAGATTCAAAATATTATTAATTGAATCATTGATAATGGTATTGAAGGTTTGATAGCACACAAAGATATCTCCATTATTAAAGCAACATAAGAGTTCATTTATAAAGTCGTTTAATATAGGTATGTCCTCTAGAACATATCTGTATGTGGTTCTCTTCCATTTGAAAATTTAACAATATTTTTTATTGGTTTCAGATTTTTTTAGTTTAATTAATTATTTTGTTGTGAGGGTTTCCCATAAAAATGAGAATGGATTGTCAATGCTTACGTCCCATCCTAGGTCCACCGTGATGTTGTCAAAAACATTACAAAGGGATTTTTCTTTCTTTTTTTTCCCAAGCTAGCCACATAGAGGTTATCTTCAAACATGGCCTTCAGTTTGTTTGTATGTCATTACTCATTTTCAGCCTTTGGGTTTGATTTGTTTTTATCAAAAGAGAGAATAGTTTGTCTCTATGTTTGGATGAAATTTCTTGGCTTTCCTATTCTTATGCTAGAATTTTATATCCAAAATAGCATTCTTGTTAGACAATGGAATTTTCATTGAGCTAGATGATTTCCTCAACTCATAGATAAAAGTGTGTTTATATGAAAATTGATCTCTCCAAGATCTTTAAGGAGATTATTGAAATACTTAATGAACAAATGAGACACATACAATAGGTTATTAAATATTAACTTTCTCAACACCTATTTTAGATATCAATCTATTAATCATATCATTGATGAGTGTCCCTTGTCACTTGTCATAATAAGCTCGTTCTTCATCTTGTTAATGACACTTCTCATAAAAAGAAGAGTTTTCCCTTAAAAATATTTAATGCTATGCATGGTTGTGTGCTACTCCAACTATCCACTTAAAATGGTTGTCAATGACATATAATTAAGGCAACATTCCTTTAAAACTTCAAGATGGGAAAAATTTATTCACTTACATGACGAGTCATCCATTGAGGAAAATAAATCATTGTCTAGAACATGATCAATTTTGACATGTATGTTATCTTATAAGAGAAAAATTAGTATTCATTCTCAAAATCCTCTCATTAGTGTTCCAACATTGTTGTCAAAATTGACTAATAAGTCATTTTGGTAGTTTTAATAATTATTGATAAAGAATTCTTATAAAGTTTATGTTTTTGATTAAGTAAAATAGGTTTTACAGGGTTTGTGAAACCCAAAACATATTTAAAAAAAGTGTTAAGCCTATTCTAAAACTAAACAAAGAAAAAAAATAGAACAGGCCAACAGAGGCAAGAGCAAAAAAATAGACAGCTTCTACAAAAGAAAATAAAATAGGGTCAGCAGAAAAGACTAGGGACCCTCATGATATGTCCACCATCAGCGTGGCCACCTTGGCGTCGAGAAAATCTATGTTAGCAGCAGACTCCTTGATCTTCTGGAGATCCAACGCCATGTCCTTATCCTTAATCTTCTTGGTTCTGGCTCTAGTTCTCTTGTTAAGACCCTGTTCAGTCTCCACTTCCAAGTTGGTCGCCTCCATCCCCTCTAATGTTTCCTCCATCTTCTCGATGATCGTATTGGTGTGCTCTTTGGATTCTTTAAGGATATTATATTTTTGCTCCACTATGTTCTTTAGGGTAGCTTCTACCCTGGTCATATTATCCTCCATTTTTTGCACTCTTCTGCTCAGATTCTCATGTTCCTCTGTATTGTTGTCATTTTTGTGTGCTAAAATGTTGACACACTTCTATGAATCATTCCATCTAAGGTTGCTCAAGAATGAGGCCTCAAATATCGATCCATAGCTCTCTAGTCATAGATTGCAAAGGTTTGAAATGGAGGCCCTCAGATTGACCTAGTTAGTGCCTATGCAAGTACACCATGAAATGAGAAATTCAAATGCGTGAAAATGAGATCTACTCTATATGATAACAATGCATGAAAAGAAATTAATCTTTAAATGATAATGATGCATGATTAATCTATGAAAGGAAATACAAATGCAAGTTTAATCTATGGAAATAAACATGAATCTAATCTACATGAATAGCCATGGATGCAAGAAGAAGAAGACAAGAAGAGAGAAGATGCAATATCCAAGCTCAAGTGCTCAAATCCTCCTCCAAAATTTCTCTCCAAACCTGCAGCACAACAATACAATGAAAAAGATGATATGAAAATGAGAAGGAGAGGTCTCCTTTTAAAGGAAAGTGAACGATTGAGATTAAGAGGCAAAAATCAAAGGCTATGATTAAGAGGAAAAAACCCACCACTTAGGAGGATGTGATGAAAAAGGGATTTTATTTAATTTTTATTTATTTTATTGCCTTTTTCAACAAATAAAGTGCTTTAAGTAGGGATTTTTATTTATTTAATTAAAAGAGGGGTTTTCTTTCAATTAAATAAATTAGAAGAATTTTATTTAATTAAATGGGGGAATTGAATTTAATTAAATAAGAGAAATTTTATTTAATTAAAAGGGAGAAATTTACTTTAATTAAATAAGATAAATTTTATTCAATTAAAAGGGAGATTAAATTTTTTAATTAAATAAGATAAATTTTATTTAATTAAAAAGAAAATTAAATCTTCTAATTAGATAAAAATGATCAAACCTTAGGAAATATTGAAATAATTGAATAATTAAATTAATTACAATTTGGTCAAGGAAATTGATTTGAATTGAAAATGTTGCAAAGCATTGATTCAGGAAATTGATAAAATGATAAATGGGGCCCAAAGTCTAGGCAACCATTTTAGGGTGCATACATTTTCCCCTCTTTGAAAAATGTGTGGTCGACTCGAGAACACATGTAGTCAAAGAATGTAGTTGAACTGTGAGGTCAACTTGGGATCACAAAACAACCCAGATGTGTGGTCAATTTGGGAACACATCAGGACAAAAATAAACATAATTGAAAAAGACAAAGTCAACACCAAAATAAGTAATTGACATGTCAAAGATAAGAATCTCAAGCAAGACTGGTATAATTGATAAAGCTGAATCAAAGATTGAAGTTTAAAAGGTACTGCCCCCTCGTGATCAAAATCAAAATGAGATAGAGGAGAAATAGAAAATTGATAAATTTGATCAAATCGAACTAAAGATAAGGTTCTTGATGTAAGATGAAAGACATAAAGATCACAGAACCAAGGTAGATCATCAAGCATGAAAGATTATGCCCCAAGGTTGAATTAGAAGAAAAGAAGTGGGAGAAGAAGAAGAAGAAGAAGAAGAAGAAGAAGTGGGGTGAAGGCGAATGGAAGATAGAAGTTTGGAAGAGGTGGAAAGAAATGGAGAGAAGAAAGAGAATTTTCCCCAAGAGAGAGAATGCCCCAAAATTAATCAACTATTTAAGATAGAAAATTTTGATTGAGATCACGAAAGAAGATAAGGAAATGAAGATCAGAACGTGATCACATTTGATTAAAAGTCCACAAGAAAGATGAAGGAAACCCTCTCAAACTCATAATGCAGCCTAAAGATGCAAACTAACATGAATTCTAACAATGCAAGCTACATGAAAATGCAAAGGTGTACTTGTAATAGAGCAACTATAACATACGAATTTGTGTTCATCATTTATTAGAGAATGTTAAGGAACTTATTTTCATCATTGGGCCATTATTAACGGACATCGGAAAATCACACAATCATCACTAGTCACAAGCGCAACTATGAAGATATGAATGAAATTTATATTAGATTAGAATGTGGAAAGATTCTAACATAAGCATCAAAGACATAAAGGTCAAGATGACTGTGATGTTAGCCTACCCAATTTAATATAGAAAAACCATGCTCACATCAAGGCATAGAGGCCAGGATGACCAGCAGAACGGTTGTGCAAAAACAATGAAGCATAAAGAAGGAAGCAAATAAAAACATGCCCCATGCCCCA
>MU224644.1:425467-449860 GCA_018584345.1 Thuja plicata
ATATGGACCACATGGGGACTTAGTTCGGATTCAAGGGTTCCAAGTTTCTGATTCTCCTAAAAGGGAAAAGAGCATAATCCTCTAGCCTCTTCACCTCACCAAAACATAGCAAACATGATTCATTGACTCGCTAATTTGAAATCACCTCATTCAAGGCTCACACAACAACAAATGACACCAATTCCCCAAAGAGAGAAAGTATTGCCAAAAGTTGAAACCCAAACCAAGTTGACCAATGAGGTAAAAACAAAATCCTTCCCTACCTACAAGGGTGTCTATCGTCAAGAAGAGATTCGCATTTAAAACAAGCGAATGAAGCCCACTCTCTCAAGATTTCCATAAATAGTGTTCATAGGGCCTAATTACTATGTGAAACATATATGCAAGAAAGCAAATCTAGGTCCATTTTAGAGCACCAATTTGGAAATGTGATCTATGAAAGCAAGAAACACTCAAGCTAAACACATGAGATGTTCATTTTAATTCCCAAAATCCAAATGTTATAGATATTAACAAAATACCTCAAATCCAATGTAACGCGAATCATTTTGTTGTTTATCCAAGCAAGTCCAAATCAGCAACAGCAACAACAACAACAAATCACAAACTACTAGAAACAGTAAACATTAGTGGTTAGCAAGAAAAATCAGAGACATCAATATAGAAATGAAAAATAGATCTCTGGTATGGAATATCGCGTGAGGAAATGACAGAGCCATGCAAGAAAATGACAGTGCCGTGCAAGGAAACAAAAAGGTCACGCGAGGAAATGCACTGCCACGTGATAGAATGCACAGGTAGTACAAAAAAAGTACAGAACAACAAACCAATCAAATTATGGCACTGATGCCGAATCTCACATGAGGAAATGCTGCATCATGTGAAGAAGTAGACCAAGCCATGTCATAAAACACTAGATCCAGCATAATCTCTCGCGAAGACCCACAAAAGCTCGCGCGAACTTTCTCTGCAGACAAAAATAACAAGTACAGAAAAGACAGAAATTTTGGATCTGAAAATAAAATTGATGAAAAATTGCTAAAAAGACAAAAAATGAATCTTCTGCCCCATGGTGGGCGCCAAAAATGTGTGCTAAAATATTGACACACTTCTATAAATCATTCCATCCAAGGTTGTTCAAGAATGAGGCCTCAAATATCTATCCATAGCTCTCTAGTCATGGAGTGCAAAGATTTGAAATTGAGGCCCTCAGATTGACCTAGTTAGTGCCTATGCAAGTACACCATGAAATGAGAAATTCAAATGCATGAAAATGAGATCTACTCTATATGATAACAATGCATGAAAAGAAATTAATCTAAATGATAACAATGCATGATTAAGCTATGAAAGGAAATACAAATGCAAGTTTATTCTATGAAAATAAATATGAATCTAATCTACATGAATAGCCATGGATACAAGAAGAAGAAGACAAGAAGAAATAAGTTGCAATATCCAAGCTAAAGTGTTGAAATCCTCCTCCAAAATTGCTCTCCAAACCTGCAGCATAACAATACAATAAAAAAGATGATATGAAAATGAGAAGGAGAGGTCTCCTTTTAAAGGAAAGTGAACGATTGAGATTAAGAGGCAAAAATCAAAGGCTATGATTAAGAGGAAAAAAACCACCACTTAGGAGGATCTGATGAAAAAGGGATTTTATTTAATTTATTGCCTTTTTAAACAAATAAAGTGCTTTAAGTAGGGATTTTTATTTATTTAATTAAAAAAGGGATTTTCTTTCAATTAAATAAATTAGAAGAATTTTATTTAATTAAATGAGAGAAATTGAATTTAATTAAATAAGAGGAATTTTAGTTAATTAAAAGGGAGAAATTTACTTTAATTAAATAAGATAAATTTTATTCAATTAAAAGGGAGATTAAATCTTTTGATTAAATAAGATAAATTTTATTTAATTAAAAATAAAATTAAATCTTTTAATTAGATAAAAATGATCAAACCTTAGGAAATATTGAAATAATTGAATTAATTACAATTTGATCAAGGAAATTGATTTGAATTGAAAATGTTGCAAAGCATTGATTCAGGAAATTGATACAATGATAAATGGGGCCCAAAGTCTAGGCGACCATTTTAGGGTGCATACAATTTCTAGCCTTGTTATTGCCATTAACCCTTTTTTTAAGATCCTCCACTTCATGGAATAGCCATTTGATGGTTTTGTAGTTATCTAACATGTTATTCCGGGAATTGTTGAGCAAGTCCATCTCAAATTCTCTGGTATTATGACTAAGAACCACCATAGATGGGTCAATAATCTCATCCAAATTAATACGACCTCCCTCACCTTCAATGACATTGGGGTTTATAATTTCTCTAGTGATCCCCATCTTTGTTGTTTTGAGATTGAAGTCGCACCATCCAATTATCTTCCCCTGTTCTACCATATAACAACAGAACTCGCTATCATGCCTATCATCCTTCCCTGTATTATGGGGTTGAGAGTTATGAGGGGAAGGGAAACCCTGATTGGTCTCTTGGTAATCTCCCTGGAGCTTCCTCTTTAGATTGTGATTCAAAACAGGGGAGATACGGTGGGTCTTCTCCTCTGGAGATTTCTGGTCGCTCTCAAATCCCTGTTCTTATCCTTTTTATTTTGGTTTTTACCCATCATAGATTGTTTTCTTTTTCTGCCTTTACCACTAGAAATAACCTCCTCATCATCTGTGTCCATACCTTCCTCATTATCATTGCAATCTTCCTCAGAAAAAATAACCATGTGGTATTCTATTTTTTAGGGGTAACCATTTTCTCTTTTTTAATGGTTTTTAGATCGACTCTGCATTTTTTGGAAGACAAACCCTGATTGCTCTTTTTTGTTTCATACTCATAATTATCCTCATAATGCAGACCATCACTATCTTCCATCTCTAAAGGAATGTAGTCTGAACCAGAGGCCTCCATCTCATCTTTCTAAGTCACTTCCTTCCCTAGGATTTGGGCCTTAAAATATTCATAGATTAAAAGTAAAAGGCCTTCATGCATGGAAGGGTTAGCTATGGCCTTCTCTCTATACCCATTAATATTATCATTTATAGAAGCATAGAAATAAAAGGGTATAGACACCTGCATTCCATGGTGAAAATCATTCAAGAGGACAAAATGGTAGGTTCAGATTCTGTCAAACTTGGTGTCCATCATAATGTAGTATATGATGGCTCTTAACATGAACCTCCACAATATTTTCATCCCTTCAAGAAGGTAGTGGTAACAAACCTTGGTGAGCTCTTTCTTTTCTTCCTCATTTCTAACAAAGTCGCTAATCGTCAAATCTGAAACTTTTTAGTCTCTGTAGAATTTCTTTCCTACTATAGGGATACCTGTGACAGCAGAGATAACCTCCTCTATCACCGTAAAATTTCTTCCCTCAATATCAATACTGCCTTTATTCTAGCTTTTGACAAACATTTTCATCTCAGACAAATTTCCACTATGAAGCCTCTCAATGAAGGTTGAAATGCTGTCACTTTGAAGGTAGTTCCAAATCTTGGTACACGGCCTCCATTTTTAACAATCTTTATTAGGCTCCCTCCTATTCCTTTCCCCTCCCATCACAAGAAACACAGACAGTAATGAAGCTTAACAGAAGCACAGACCTTTTTACTTTGAATTATTCAAGATAGTTTTGTTTCTTTGCCTTGAACGGTAAGTTTTGCCAAAGCATCTAGGCACCCAGTAATTGTGCAGGTGTGATTTCTAATGATTTACTTTCCATCCTATCTCATACTTTCCATTAATGAAAAGCCATTACGATTCAATCCATTAACAATCATGATTAATATTAATAAAACTCTCCTTCCCATGGATTCAGTCATAAGTAATGAAATCCAACGGTTCATGTGGGAGGTCTCCTTTGTTAAGCCAGCAAGTCTACCTGTCACTTCTCACTACCCAGTTGGGAAACCAGTCAGCAACTTGGTTTCCTTCTCTAAACACTTGGGATAAATGAAACTTATCAAAGGTTTTCAAAAGGGAGAGGGTTTCCTCAATCATATTAGCTATAGTCGACGATGACAGATGTCTCAAGTTAAGACAGTTGATTATATTGCAGCAATTACCTTCTAACCAAAGTTTTTTGATTCCCAAGTCATGAGCTAATTTAGTCACTTGGAGGGCTACATTAGCTTCCACATAGTGATTGGTTTGTGTGCCCAATGGAAGGTTGATAGCAACAATGCCCTAGCTGAAGCAATTTTGAATTACGCCACCACTTCCCACCTTTCCAGGGTTACTCTTGGCTGCACCGTCAAATTTGGCTTTGTCCCATCCTTCTGGAGGATAGCTCTAGGTACAGTGCTATCTTTTATCTATGGTCTTCAAGGGGTTAGCGGAGTCATCTAAACTTGCAAAAAGATTAGTATTCCCACAAGTAACAAAATTTTCCAAAAGAGCATGGTTTATCTTCTCGTATAAAATTTTGGGATTGGCACTACAATCCCTAAAGATGAGGTTATTATTCTCTTTCCAACCTCCCCAACAGAGGTGAGGAAGAACCCATGACCAAATTTTGTGAAAGAAATTGTTTTTGAAGGGTAGGGTCCAATGGGCGAAGAGTTCCTTGTCAGAGGAAGGGAAGCACCAATGCAAGCCAAAAAGAGATAGGATATACTGCCAGACAGACCTAACAAAGGAACAATGGATAAAGAGGTGGTCCACAGAATCATCTTGGATCTGACATAGAATACACCTATTAGGGATAGGGATGCCACGCTTGATAAGGTTATCAACAGTGAGAATGTGATTTTGAAGTAAAATCCAATAAAAAATATTAATTTTGGGGATAAGGCTAGGTAACCAGGCTTTAGACTAGAAAGGGGTAGCCTCCAGATGCAACTGAGAAGAGTAGGAAGAGGCCACAGTGAAAGATTCATTAGGGGATCCTTCCCAAATCAATGCATCCTGATTCAGAGAGAGGGAAATAGTATTCAGAATAGTGAGTAAAGGAGAAAGCTCCTAGGAAACAAAGGACAGGTCCACCCAAGAATTACCCATTTTGTAATTACAAACTCTATCCTTGAAAAGTAAGGTTCATTCCTCCTTCCGATAATTAAAGCAATCCATATCTTTCAGGGGCCCAGAAAGAATCCAATTGTCATTCCAAAAGCTAATATTGTGACCATTTCCAGTTTTCCATTTTGATTTTGACTTGGCCAGGTCTTTGGCATTGAGAATGTCATTCCAGATACAAGAACCATTTGCGATGTCATCACTTTCAAAGAAATAATTCAAAGAAGCATTAGACAAGTATTTTTCCCTGATGAAATCCCTCCATTCCCCTTTACCATGGAAAATCCTCCAAATCTTCTTAGCTTGAAGTGCCTTATTGAAAGGCCTAATCCTCTTGATTCCCAGACCACCATCCTTTTTGGGGAGACAAACTTTGTCCCAAGAAATCAAAGGGAAACGTCTTTGCTCTTCTGCCCCATACCAAAGAAATATTCATTGGAATTTTTCCATAGCTTCAGCCACTTTACTTGGGATAGAAAAGAGACTAAAGGAATAAGTGGGAAGGTTTTGAAGAGTGGAATTGACCAAAAAAATCTTTTCAGCTTGACTGAGATGAATTCCCTTCCACCCTACCAATTTTCTATTGAATTTGCCAATGAGTCTGTTCCAGAAATTTTTGGGGGTTTAGCTCCAAGAGGAAGGCCCAAGTAGGTGGAGGGGAGAGAGCCAATAATACATCCTAAAATATTTGTCATTCTCCTTTTTCTAGCCTTAGGCGTGTTAATAAAAAAAGGGAGCTCTTGCTCTAGATGATAGATTGGCCATTGGCCCTGGTATAGGAATCCAGTAAGTTTTTAACAACACTAGCCTCATTAACCAAGGCTTCTCCTCCTAAGATGGTTTCATCAATGAATTGTTTTTGAGAGAAAATGGACAAACTTAAGGATGGTCTGATGCCTTTTAGCTCCCCTGAAATCTTATGAACCAAAAATGATCTTCCCAAACACTCAGCCAAGATAATGAAAAGGATAGGAGATAAGGGATCCCCTTTCCTTAGGCCTCGAGAAGCTTTAAAGAAGACTGAAGGAGACCCATTAACCAAGACAGAAAATGAAGGTGAAGAAATGAGATGATGGATGAAATGCTAGAATTTACTATTAAAGCCAAAATCTCCCAACACTTTCAATAGGAAATACTAGTCAACCCGGTCATAGGCTTTAGACAGATCAAGCTTTAGGAGAAAACCTTCCCTCTTGCCTACTTCTAAATAATGCATCACTTCTTGTACCACCATTATGGAATCTAGGATATGTCGACAAGGGACAAAACCTAACTATTTGTGAGCAATAATGAAGGGGAGCACATGAAGAGTTCTGATTGTAATGACTTTGGAAATAATCTTGTAAAATGAATTGCATAAGCTAAGGGGTCTGAAAAGATCCATAGCGTTCGCCCTCATGACTTTCAGAATAAGAAGCAGAAAAGTAGCGTTGAGTTCTTTGAGAATATTCTTGAACCAAAAGAATTCCTGCCAAGCTTTGACCACATCAAATTTGACAATTTCCTAGTACTTATGGAAGAAAAACATGGGAAAGTCATTGGGGCCCAGGACCTTGTCTCCCGGAAGAGAGACTAGGGATTTTTTCACTTTATCAATATTAGGGATAGCTGTCAAAGCTTTGTTCTGGAGATCCATGATGAAAGTAGGTATGACGCTCAAGAGGTCCTCCTGATCCTGATCCTGGAGGTGAAGTTCTTTAGAAAGTAGTGATTTAAATCCTGATCCTGATCCCAAAAATACCTTTGCCCTTTTTTAGAATTAGGAGCATAGATATTCATGATATACCAACTATCCTTATTCATAATATTAGTGTGATTCAGAAGAAACACATTACCTTCTTTGTAGACAATGTCGGTAGTCATAAGAGAAGAATTCCATAGAGTCAAAAATCCTCCAGAAGCACCTTCCAAACTTGTAGCAACCCTATCCATAGACTTACAAAACTTAATGCATTCTAGTTTGTCCTTTTTCATCTTAGTTTCCTGGGTTAGCATGACGTCAGGTCTGTGATCCCTTATCATATTCCTAATAACATCCTGCTTATGTGGCCCATTTAGACCACAAACATTCTAGGAGATTAGCTTCATTTATAAGTAGAGGTACAGGCTACCTGGATGGTCTTTTGGGTTCCATCCGCAATATTCTTACAGGCATCTTCTTACCAGATCTAGCTCAATTTTTTCTTTCCTTGGGTTTTAGTTTTGACACCCAGATCAGCTTTTTTCTTTCTTTTGGTTGTTGCTAGAGAAATCGGGGAGGGGTCTTTGCTGCTCTTTTTATTTTTGATTGTAGTCCAATCACCCTCCTTCCCTTCCTTGTGTTTAGCAAAGATTTCTTTGATTCTTTTGAACTTCCCAGGAGTAACCAAATTTTGCAGAGCTTCCATTTTGAAAACCTGCTCCTGACAATTCAGCTCAGGAATAGGTGACACATGATTATTCTGAATGGGTGACACAAGAGTGTTCACACCCGCTGGGATGTTATGTGCTGGCAGGAAAACTTCAATCTCCCAGGAAGGTTTAGGGGATCTTGGGGCCATCGAAGAGAGGGACAATGGGGACCCTTCAATGGAGTCATGATCATCTGAGACTTTAAAGCTGATTCCTTCTAAAACAAGTTTGGCTATGTCAAACTACAATAGCTCCAAGCTCTACGTAACTATAGAAAAGCACTCAATGGGTTCCTCTATGTGATCATTGGTGGGTTTTACTACTTCTCCCTACTTGTGCAAAATAGGGATCTCGACTGATAGTTCCTTTTTCCTCCAAACAAGAGAATAATTTTGGGGATTCTTCGAGGTAGAGACTTCAAGAGCATGATCCTTAGAATTACCCCCTGAATTTTGGGTTTTCCTAGCTTTTTCCTTAGCTATAGCTAGACATTTCCTGGCCATATGCCCTACCTTCTTGCATTGAAAGCACGCAAAAGGAACACTTTCATATTATAGTTTATGTAATATTTTTCCTAACTTAGAGTGAATCTCTATGACCTCTGGCATATCTTTCCCCTCTTCCACCCCTATACAGACTCTAGCATAGGTAAGGCACTGTCTATCCACAGTCATTGGGTCAATCGAAAGAAGCTCTCCAAAGGATCTTGCTATACTGGCAAAGACATCTTCAAGCCATAACTCTAGAGGGAGCATTGGGAGCCTAACTCAAACTGGGGCTTGGGTAAAAAAAGAAGCATTGAGGTCCAGATTTGGAGACCACCTCTGCAAAGCCAAAGATGATTTCTCAATAGCCCATACCCCAACACAAAGGATCTTGGTATAGTATTCTTGGAAAGAGAACTCAAAGGATAAAAAACCCTTTGTCATGGATTTAATTTCTACCTGGCCCTTAAGGTTCCTTTTTTTCTTAGCAAACGTTCTAACTATATCAATGTTTGGCCTAGATCCAGCAAATTTACCCACCAAAGTGAGAGACATAGTAGAAATATTGTGGTCAATCAGTTCATCGGGTAATAAAATTGCATACTTTCCCTTTTCCTTCTTAGAAAGGTCTTTTATAAGGGACTTTCCTATAGGTTTGATCCTAAATAAAGTTGACCAAGGATGATGCCAAGTTGAATCCTCCTTGGTGCAATGTAGAGCCTCTGACTGTTCTAGGAGATGCCCTTTTGACCCCACCTCCACTTTACCTTGATCCTTTTGTCTGTCGTGTGGGACCCCATCCATTTTTGTTGTGTCTTCCTTTTCCTAGTCTACCAGAGAGCCACCATCACGAGCTCCTGCAGTAGTATCTGACACCTCCGAACTCTATTTTCCACCTGCATTCAAATTTGAGATTCCTCCTGCTCCTCCCGCTCCTCCCATCTCTCACCACATAGTTTATGTTATTTTTGACAAACTATATAGAAAGGATATCACTCTTGAATCTTTCTAATATTTTTTTATTTTAGTATGTTCAAGGTCTAATAGAGATCACAAAAAAAACTATAGGCAATCTACTCATTTGATACTTTTTGGAGTTAGAAAATGTTTATTTACAAGGTATAAATTTATAGCTTTTTCTTTCAAATCCTATTGTGTAATTTGGCAAGAAAGTCATCTTTCTGTAGTGATCACAATGTAGGCCTTCAAGTTTTAATCTTTCCAAGACATATAGTTCCATTTTTTAAAGGTCATAAAAAATAAATGAATAAAACTAGCTGATTGTTGACTATGATGAAATCCTCTAATGAATCAAATAAAATTTAAGAAAATTAAAAACACTTATGATTACCTCCATAAATCACTTGATCATAGCACCCATTATAGAACTATGTCCTTAACACTTAGCACTAATATAATTGTTACTTTCTAAATAACGTAGTGATCTCGATCTTAGTAAAATGCATAAGCAAAATTAGCTCACAATGTCGTAGTACAATTTTCATACAAAATATAATAGATTAGACTACAATAAGGAAAAATATATGTGCACTTTTTAAATAGTTACACCAAATAAGACTTCAAGGAACCAAAATAGAGCCTCAAAATTTTTCAAAACAGGAACTACCTAGCATCACCTATAACTGATCCAAATTATTTTGACAATTTGGAGGACAATATATAGTGAGTCACTAGTGTCATTATTGAACACATACTAAATAATGTGTAAAGCTTAATTTCATCCAAGATATAAAAAATTGATATATTTTTTGACAAACACATGAGAAAGATGTAGTCATTTGAATCCATACAAATTTGGAAAATGTGTACGAGAGAGAATTATGACCTACTTAATCAATAAAAATTGGTTAAGTTCATGGGAGATTTATATACCCAACCAATATAATTTGGATGATTAGATGAGATGTATTCCACAACTCGACAATCCTTTTTGAAGATATGTATGGTTGTAACTCTTTTTATTGTCTTCTAATTGAGCCCATTTATACATTTTTAAAGAAGTTGAAAGATCACTACATCCATGTCTTTAATTGATGTCAAAATGAATAGCCTAAAACTAAAATTTAATTACATTTAGATGACAATATTAATTAAAATATTAAAATATATATAATTTCATCTGATACTCCAACTTCTCATTGGATCATTTTTCTCCCCTATAGAGGCAATAAGACGCATTACAAATTCTAGGAATCATGCATGTTATCTATCTTTTTGGTAATGTTGGACTTCAACATTAAGAGCAAATTTTTGAGTTGAATTAGTGAACTAAATAACATTGTGCTCGATGTTAGTATGACTAAAGTAGTGAAATCAATACATATGCTAGTGCACTCACTTCACCAAACAAATGATTTATAGTTGTAGTAATGGATTAAAATTTAAACCTTTGAAAAATATAATACTCAATTGTTAGTTATCAATCAAAACTCAAACAATCAACCCTAGAGAGAAACCTACAATGAGAAAAAACCAATAAATACCCATCAAGTTTTTTGATACTACAATAGTTAGAATCTTTTAAGTTGATCTTGATGTTCCTACTACATTACTATTTATTCCCTTATGTGATACTATTAATTACACGTTATACCACTAAGATATACATGCATGGTCAAGACCTAGTTTTTAGGAAGCTTGTGGTTACCATATTTTAATATGTTTGAGTATAGTTCCCTCTCACTAGAGGTATTATACTTTGTTTGATCTTCTAATTTTTTGAGAAAAAGAAAACAAATCAATAGATCGGATGTTGTTGGGAAAATATTTTTTGTATACCTTGCATAATAATGTATATTGTTGATCCCCTAGCTTTTGGCTGGCATCGGGGGTCGAGGGGCAGTTCTAGAAGTGTTGCAAGAGGTGGGATGAGATGCGTCCTGCAACACGACCCCTGGGATTTTAGAAGTTATCTCTTCATGCTTGGTTTTTTGAAAAAAGGGATGGGAGGTCACCTTCAATCAAACATCCTAAGCTAAGGGAAGGTAAAGCACTGAATCAAAGCTTTTGTTGGTCAAGTGGAGAATTTTTCAGGTGGCATTTTCAGATGTTTCACCTTCTCTAGTCAGATATCTATCATAACTCACTCATGACATGGTGCACCATGTTTCCTTCATTGATGGAAAGAGAATGAGAAGTCAAAGTCTTCATACATAGGGTTCACACATTCAGATCCTGTCGTAGGAGGCATCTGCAAGGGTCCAAATTAAGGAAAATTGCTCCTAAAGAAAATGGAAGTATCCCTAACAAGGGACATGGTATAAGATACTATTAATGAATAGACATAAATAGTTCCTATGAGGGTCAAAAGAAAAGACCTCATTTCCTACAAACCTTCTTCCTGAGGATCAGAATACAGAAAGCATATAAAAATTGGACCACACATATGAGAGTTCAACACATGATGCATTGATTAACAAAAATAAAAATGCACTGAGTACACAATCCCCACAATTTATTAAAAGAAAACATGCCAAGGTGAGGGACAATGCCCTAGAATCTATATGCTATAGTATGCACACTGGATGAAAGGCCATAGGTTCTCAAGTTATCAGAAAAGTGAAAACCTCCATAAATAATACCATGTATTTCTTCACCCTATTGAACCAGGTTCCAATATTTGCAACCTCCTTTATTTTAAATATTGTTGGGGTATTACAAAATAAACCACGATTGAAGAATGATATCAGACTAATTAAAATTGTTTTCAATCGATCAAAATGCTAAATAATATAGTATGGATTGCTTGATTCCTTGTGCTATAGGAAAGTGTTTCACTAGTACCTTTGAGTCCTTTTTTTGATGGTTATGTGTCACAATTCTGACACTACCCCATTGGGCAAGCGACACAGGTCAGTGTTGCAGTTTTGGTGTTAGAACCACCGACGGTTGCTATGTCTGTCATTATTGTGATGGCAATGAACATTGCAATATGCACTGGCTACATTGTTTATCATGTCGTTGTTACCCATTATGACTATCGCAATCTGAATATCGCATTTAGGTATTGACCGTCGCAGTGTGCACCATTTAGGATTCACAACCTATCATCATTACAATTTATGAGTGTCACAATTATGATGGGTATGCGATGGATATGTTGTACATGCGACATCCAGCTTTCGACAATTTCTAACATCTAGACATCGCATGTATAGCTTTGGTGTCGGTCGTTCTCTGGCTTCCGTTGTAATTGCAACAGTATTCTATATTATTAAAAAACAATATATAATGAGATAATTCACTTTGTTTCAAGAATATTTTAACTACACATAATCTTCACAGTATCTCATTTGTCTATTAATATTGAGAATAAATGTATGGAAATTTTTGAAGTGATAGAGCCACACCTGCCAGTTTCTACAAGTAAAGACCAGTTAAATTAGGTCAAGTTATGAATAATCATTTTATATAAAAACTCAACTTTTCCATAAAGTGTTCTTGGCAACATCCTTTGGATCCTCTACCTTCTTTCTATCGTATAGAATAGGAAAATGATTAAAAAATAAACTCTCCAAAAGCATTGACAAAGAAACTCAACATAAGTCTTTATTTAGTCTTTGTTTACTAGTTGGAGGAATTTATAAATGGCGATTACCTCAAGACTCTAAAAGTTTTTAAAGCACTTTCTACTTTCTGCTATGGAAAGCAGTGACATGGTAAGTTTTATCTGTTATCATTGAAGTATTTTAGTTTAAGGCTAGTTTAACGTTAACTACAACATTTTTCAAAAGCAAAAGAGCCTTCACCAGATGAAAATGTGCCTGCAAATGAAAATGTTCAATATAATGCTTTGAAATATAGGAATGGTACAGAGGCCTTGGTAGGTATGGTAGTTGATATTACCAAAGAATTAGAAGGAATCATGAACCTAGCAGAACGGTAAAAAAAATTATTTGTAGATTGAAATAACAGCCCTGATTTCAATTACTCATGAGGACATAGACATAGAAAACATGTGCTGAAATCTGAAATCAAAGGGAGATTACTAATTAAATTTATTTGAAGATTGAAATAACAGACCTGATTTCAATTACTCATGAGAACGTAGACATAGGAAAATGATTAAAAAATAAACTCTCTAAAGCATGGACAAAGAAAATCAGCGTAAGTCTTTATTTAGTGATAATTATTCAATGATCCAAAGCATGGAGAAAGAAACTGTAAAAGAATAGCATGCACATTATGCTTTATTTGAACTAAAAATCTTTTTTTATTTGTAGATTGAAATTAATAACAGCCCTGAATTCAATTAATCGTGAGAACATAGACATACAAAACATGTCTACTGCTTATCTTTTTTTATTGCAGAATGCTCTCCTATAGTGCAGCTTTTAAAAAAACAATGTACATAGGTAAATGATTAACAAATAAACTCTCCAAGAGCATGGACAAAGAAACTCAGCGTAATTCTTTATTTAGTGAAAATTATTCAATCATCGAAAGCATGGAAAAATTAACTCTAAAAGCATAACATGCACATTATGCTTTATTTAGTAAGGAAAAGTAAAATTGAAGTGAAAACCTACCCATGCAACTTGAAAAAGATTAACAATATAAAACTAAAATCATGCAAATTACAATTGTTGTGAAGAAAACTAACTAAAGATGATTTTCATGTCAAAGAAGTGGATGGATTCACATCGACAGAAAGGAAGAGTCACAAAAAACCTAATGCAATCCATCTAAAGCAAAGTAATATCCAAACAGAGTAAAAGGGAGTTCTCATAATTTACCTGTATGAACATTTTGTGAGAGTTCCAGAGCTAATTGGCCAAACTGCTTAAATAATCATAAATTCATCCACAACAAAAGATAATGCCTAGTTGTCCAAGAAAAATGATTGTTCACAATCAAGAATTGGTTGTGGTAGTTCCTATTCTCTAATACCCTGCAATGTCACACACCATTTACAGTAAGAGAGATGATTCCAGACGTTTGAAAAACCAACCAATAATAAAATAACTATATACAATACTGAATATTGACTCAAAACCCTATAACTGAATATAATACTGAATATTGACTTAAAACCCTACCTTTTTCTGCAAATGTATCTCAATATAATACTGAATACTAACTCAAAACCCTACCTTTTGCTACAAAATTTATCTCTGCATATGAAGTATTAAATTTAATGAAATACACATAGAAGAGTACAAACCAACAAGGGTAGAAACAAAAATTACAAATAAAAAAATGCAAATTACCAAGATGGAAGACAATGTCTAGAAGAGTACAGGCCGAAATAAGAAAGTCATATGCAACGCAATATTTTGAAAACTGAAACAAAAATATGATAAAATGAACTAACCTAAACATCATATTTATGATTTTTTTTGTTGGCAATTTGAGCTGCTAAATGGATCAAACCAAAGTCTTCCATCTGTAAGGAAATATGGAAATCAGCACACAAACTCACGAAAATCATGCCCACACAATGCAACCACTCTACAAAATAGGCATAGTCAGCTACTAGAAAATGTAAAAGGGAAAACATAAATACAATCAATATTATATCAAAGGAAAATGAAAAGTCTGGATTTTTCCAATCGTCTTGCCACCATATTGAACATTTCAAACTGTTGATGTTAAAGTGAAAAAAAATTCGTAAGAGAAGGAATGCCTTCAGCGTAATAAAACTAGTCTCGTAAAGAGACGCAAACTATGTAAAATATTGGTAAGGGGTGGCAAGATCAAGGAAGAACTCAAAATTACAAGACCTAAGGGCCATACCTAATGCCTTGGGGGCTCATCATAGATGGCCTTGCCTACGTAACTTGCAGAGACATCATAGTTTGGGTTTAACTTTAAAACCAGTCTTTTAAAGGATGGTAGAATTGGTTATGCAACCCCTTTCTAGGGTAGATTCCCCAGAAAGTGTCTCCATTGGCTTCTACCCAATTAGGTGAACAAGGATGAGATTCTAATTAGATTCTACCTACAAATAAGTTATATGTAGACCTCCTCATAAGGTTACCTACCCAATGGTTCATAACTACGATGGAGAACCAATTCTTGTAAGATATTAAGGCAATATCCATGATCCCAAACCTACAATATTCATAATTGTATGAGGGGAGATACATATTACCTAGTTATATGACCACTTATCTTAAAATCTAACATATTAGTATACCATGTATATAATTTAATCATATCATGCATTCCTAACATATGCATTGAACTACTAATATCAATGTCTATTAAACCCCAACTTGACAAGTTGTAAAAGTGAAATTATACTAACCTCACTACTCAAATTGACTAATAATTCAACTACCAAAATGTACCTTTAAAAATAAGAGTAACTATAATAATTTATTATTACAACATCGAGAAATAAACATCAGTCATTATCAAATAAGTTGCATATTAAATGAGAATCATTTCTTTTTGACTTTTTCTTTTTTTCTGCTTCTCTATAATCTTGCAGAGGCATATCCATCTCGGCATTGTCATTTCTTCTTTCCCATGCACGTGATCTCATTGTCCTTTGCAAAGGTGGGCTCTTTGCAATAATAAATTAATAAAAGGGTTAAATTAAAAACATATTATCATAATTGGGGTTAATTTAAAAACATATTATCATAATTTTTACAAGCATTTTAGTACTTTAAAAAACATAAATGTGATGCTCTTTACCTTGTGCAACCACTTCTTCTTGCTCGGCGGCTTGAACCTAAACACGCTCATCGAGAACCTCTACATTCTCTGTGACTGCAATACAAAATTTTTTATTAATCCCAACACATTATAATTAAATTTTTATTACTATGCCAAATTCAATTTAAGATGTTTACTTGTATTAATAAATTAATAATCAAAATTTGAATAGAAAATGTATACCTTGGGTTCTACAATGCACATCTGAATCGACGCCTCTGTCATGCTCGGATGGTGTTTCAGGATTGGAAAACTACATTCCAATGTAAATAATTAGTGCATTTATTGATAATATATACATATAAATACAAGATAAATATTGAGAAATGTTAATCATTCAATTTAGTACATATAAATATTATCACTTTCAAGTTTTAAACAAATATATAATCATTGTTTCCTTACTTAAAACAAATATATTCACTTTATGTTGGAACTTAACATCAAATAGAGTAATTGGTAAACTATTCAACTTGAAATAAAAAATCAATTGGATTATTTACCTGTTCAATGGATCTACCAGAAGAACCTTCCGCACTCTTTGATCAAAATCGTTCAGTCACGACTGTATAGCCTTGTTTGTAGCCTACTTTCTTATTCTCTTCTGAAATCTTTTGTTTGAACTCCAAGCCCTACATTTTTATTGTAGTGAATTTCATCAAAATTAAATTGATTACAATTTATAAATATTTTCATATGGTTTTTCATTTACTATTACTTACAATTCGTGCAGCAAGTTTTGAATATCCACCCGAGTCAAACTTGTGTTTCCCATGCTTTTGTTTTCTTGCTTCTGCTTCCTTTGATGTGTTAGGCAACCTGTGTGATGTTTGAAATATGTTAGATCACATAAGTACAAAGAGTAAATAGTACATAATTTCATTATTAAGATTATCACATACCTTCTTTCCTCAGGTGATACTATTTGTCCGTCATGTCTTGCGCGTCTCTCAAGTGCATCCTTTTTAAGATTCTCCCACTCATTAATAGGATCATAGGGGGGCCACTCCTAATAAAGGTTGTGTTCTATTTGGGTCCTGTAGTTGTCCCTAATATACTTCAAATTTTTCCCCACTTTCTCAAGGAGCCTAAGTCTTTGAAAGGCGTTGGGTCCAAAAAGTTTTATCATAGAGTCAATGAGTTTATCCTTTAACTCTTTATCTTGTGCTTGCCACCTTTTAAGAAAAAAAACTGTTAGATTCATAAATGAAGTGAAGCTACCTTTTAATATACTTGAAGAAAGGGATGAAAGGAAATCTGATCTAGCAATGAAATCAAAATATGATACCATGTGTGTATGGTTGGCCCAAAAATGCGCAAACATTCGTCATTAAGTTTTTTATAAAATAGATTATTCCCTGCAAAATAATAACGGGATTATTAGTTATTGCAAGGGACTACATAGGGGGTTAGTGCATTACATTATGAGTATAAGATTGTATAGTAAGAAAGGATCAATCTTTAAAGTACCTGGAAGTTGGGCTACTCTCACGGTAAGTCCATCTTCAATGTTCACGAGCAAATGATCACACTTCTCTATTGTTCCCATACATGTAACACGAGTACATCTAGGAATTTCATCATCGCGTCCTACATAAAATGAATCCAATATTACGAAATGCCCCCTAAGAAAGAATAGTTCAAGTGAAATAAACACATGATAAATGAGAGAGAAAAAGATGAATCTACTTACCAATAATAGGTGTTGTCATCACATCTGTGGCCATGCTACATATTGCTGACATTGCAGCTGGGAGTACCTTTGTGGTTCTGATCCTTGTAGCAGGCAACGTAGTGAACATAGGATTAATATTAGGTGCTGAAAAATAATATTGTTAGAGAATAAAAAAATATGGACAACCATGGACAAGATTGTTAGAGCTATGAAAAAAAAATATTGTTCGAGCAAAACACAAGTGGACGATAGAACATGTGATCTACTTGAACTGCCTAAAGTATCTGCATCTGGGGCATGACCCTTAAATGATTTTAGCGTCCTCTGTAAAAATAACACATATGTATTTTAGTTAATGACATAAATAAAAGAGTATACTATAAATACCATTATTGAAATTTTGTTATAATTAAAAACTACATTAATACTAACTGTATAATTCTAAACACGGTGAGCCAACTCATCCTCTCTCATCAGTATTTTAGGAGTCTAAGGTTGAGTATCTGCCAATTGAGTTAACTCTCTTGAAATTGCACGAAGGACCTTTTGTAGTACAACCACAGGATCAACATCTGATGAAAAATCAACAATGAATGGATCCTTCTCATCCTGCAGCTCCTCATGAACTACTTGTTCCTTTCCATTTTTCTGATTAGCACTCATTTGTGAGAAAAATATTATTAGCACTTTGTTTAAAAGCAATCCAAAATAGTAGTGAATAATAAAAACATAACAAAAAATATGCATTAACATTTTTCTTGTATGTGCATTTGTACAACAACAATGAGTTTTACCTGTCGGGAAGAAGAAGTCCCATGAGAACCATCATCGCCGTGCGTATTATGTGGTTGTTGATCCATACTATAGCCCTGTATTTTAAAAATTAAAAATCATTGAGACATGTTAAAACACGTTTTCTTATGCTAAGTTATGTTGAATAATAGATAATTATCAGAATGCTTCAATTAAAAGATGAGAGTTTTTTTTATTTTTAAACAATTTTAAATGGTGCATAGTGTGTACCATCTCATCCATGATAGTGGGTTTTTTTGTATCTATGCGATTCAAATTATAATCGACAAGCAGCTCTTCACCTCCATGTATTGATTTGATCGCACATAGAAATACACAATTTCCCTCACGTGCCTCAAATATGCAATTGGGTTGCCTCTTAGTTGACGTAGGTCATGTACTGTTTATAAAACCTGCAATATTCCCTGATTCTTTTGGCCTTTCATCAACATATATAGCTATTGTTTTACTTTGTTCACTAACTTTTTGTTGTATATAATTTGCCACGAGTCCATACTTACACATACTTTTTTTATATCTAACAATCTGCATCCAACTACTGTAATCATAACAAGGTCTGACATACTCCATCAATTCGACAACTTTGTTGTAAGAGACCTTTATGACATCCATGGAAAATAGGCCCAAACCATGTAATGAAGATGGTTCTATGCGATATATCCTCTCTCTAACACAAAAATTAGTGTTTATTGAAGGAAGTTCATCAAGGACCCATTGTTTCTGTAGATGTTACCTAAAGGACACCTCGGAGTCACCTTTTCTCTCATCATCATAAGAACACGAACCCCCTTGAGAAAGGAAAAATTCCATGCATTTATTGAATTTCTTTCTTATATTTTGACCTCGAGTCGATCTTCGTTATTTAGACATACTAAATGTCTCACTTTCTTCTTCCATTCCTACATTTTTCTTGCTCAAGAAAGACAAATCTGACAAATACCTATTTGTTGGTACCTACACTTCATGAAATGAGAGAGACAAGTGGCAATGAGAGAGATATTTTACAAATGGTAGAATACATTAATCTATATGGTGTGTATTGACTTATAAATCAAAATCCATGAAACTGTGTGGGATACCTTACAAAAGATAATAGTTATATAATCAGACAAACATAGTTCACTCCATAGTTTTTATTACATCTTGTGAAGGAAATTATACATTGTTAAAATTATCTATTTATACTTTCAGACTTAGCTCACTCCATTGCAGGGAAAAAAGAGAATCACTGTGATTTAACATCATTGATGTGCAAGGAAATTGAAAATTATCAGAAGAAAATCCCATAAGATAGTATTTAGAGATTAAATACACTCTTTTAGAATGAAATTTCTCTTAACAAAAGATCAAAGATATAAGTAGGACATATAAAAAAAGGTGAATAAGAGTAGTTAGATATTTACGCTAAACCAAAAATGCCATTAATATGAAACCCTAAGCATATTAGTGGAAAAAGTGCATATTTTAACCCAAAAAAATTGTTAAAACATGTCAAACATGTGGCATAATTGTACATTTCATTCATGTCATTGATATTCTTCTTCATCCATCTCATCATCAAAATCATCATCCTCGATGACATCATCACCACCACTATCATCATTGTCATCAACATTAGCATCATCGTCATCTTCATCATCATCCTCATCATCATCGTGAACAGTAGCAGCATCATCGTCATCTTCTTCTTCATATTCTTCTTCGACTAACTCTCGATCTTGATCATCATCTACATCATCATCCACTTCTTCCTCTTCCTCGGTATCTTCTTCTTCCATCACATTATACTTTATCGGCCTTCCTCTTGGATTATGTCTAACAACAAATGACCAACCCAGTTTATGTGGAACCTCTGAGTAAAATACCTTCTCACATTGGCTTTAAAGAACATAGGGCTCTTCCACAACTGGCTCAAACAACCTTGTATTAATCATTGAAAATCCACTGTCATGTTCGATAACAGTTCTATCAGGATTATTTTGATTAAGATGTAGCTTGTACCGTTTCATGACAAAGAGAATTAATTTGAAGGAATTAAAGTCACAGTCAATTATATCAACCAAAATACCATAGTATTGATTTTGTGACTCTCAAGGATGTAAGTCATTTCTAGATGAAATATTGGTCATCTGGAAGACTACACTTATCCCAAAATCACAAGTTCTCTTCCTGTCATCCAAATTTTTTCTGCAAAATTTATAACCATTTCATAACATAGCGTTGTGGTGTTTCACCTAAAATAATGTCAAACATGTATAAATTATTGCATCACGAGTTGAAAAACATACGGTTGATTAACAAATTTATTTAAGTACCTAGTGATCTCTTAAACCATATTCTAAATCTATTTCCTTTTGTGTAACATTGGGATCTCCATTATGATGATCTTGTATAACCAATCAAGACATGAATTCCCATTTCAATCTATGACCATAATGTTGACATCGTTTAATCCAAACCATCATCCAATCTTGATTGTTTACAATAAACAAATGTACTGTATCCCACTCTTTAGCAACTATAAAAAAGTAAATAGATGATCAGTTACAATAGATTTATTTTGAAGATTAAGAATTCATTAACTACAATAACATCTCATAATTTATCACCTTTCAGTTTCCTAAATCTACCATTGCCCACCAAGTACTCCCCTTCAAATTTTTTAATGGAGTCAAGATCCCAAATGCAATCTATATGGGTCTTTGGCGCTGCAACATTAGGAAGATATTGAGTAACGTACACCATCATCTTGTATACCATATATCCTTCAACCATAGAACCCTCAAGATGTGCTCTTTGTCATACCAAACCCTTCAAAAATTTCAAGTGTCTCTCAACCATCCACATTGACCTAGCATGTACAGGTCCACACAATTCAATCTCCTCAACTTGGTGTATGAGGTAGTGTTCTTGTGCATTTTTTTTTTATTCCAATATTTTATATCTTCTTTATGGATTTCTTTAGATGACAACAACCTACAAGGGATTCTAGACACAAAAATATATAAATATAATACTTTACAATATATTACTTGTTTGATATATTGAACAAATATCACTGCTTACCTCATGTATTTTCCAAGATCATATATCACTTGTTTTATATTATTATCAAAGTTCTCTGGGAGTGATAGGGGTAGCAAATACTTCAACATTTGTCAACTGATCATTTCATACAATGAAAATTGAATGTAGTTACACAAATATATTGTAAATACAAAAGACTATGACTTACCTTGACGAAGGTATGTCAATCATGCATTTTCATCCCTGACCCAAAATCACTCTTCTTTGATATGAGATTGCTTATATTCGCAGCAAATCTTGTAGGAAATCAAATTTTTTGTATGACTTGTTTTATGGCATTACTTTTTTTTCTCTGTTAATAACCAAGGAAGAGAACTTGGATTAATCTAGTCTCCATTTCTATTTGATTCAATGATATTTTCCATTCCATGACTGGAATCATGAATGTCACTACAAATTTTTCCAAGTTTTTATTTGTCACGCCTTCCAACTAATATTTTCTACATTGTCTCTATTACATTCTTTCCAATATGCATAGTATCAAACAAATGCACAATTCGTAGTTGTTCATAGTAGGGTAGCCTACTAAATTCTCTGGGATAACATCTTATTCCCTTTGGAAGTTGGTCAATTATGCCTTCACGACCTTCAAGATCATCAACTACATAATTAGCTAACAAAACACAATCGAAATATATAATTTTCAAATATCAACCATTAGGTGGAACGATATTACCTTGAATTATATTATATTCCAACTGCCATAGGTGAGGTGTCATTCTTTGGGGCTTTGATTTATTCTCTTTTTTCCCATTGAAAAGATGTTTTTCCTCACTTTGATACTTATGATTTCTGGGGAGGAAGTGCCTATACTCATCAAACACCTACTTTCTTAAACTTTTGGAATGATGAGATTTCATCTTTGGACCACACATTGGACATGAAAATTTTCCCTTTGTTTGAAGACCTACAAGATAACAATATAATTGGATTAAATATGTTAATTTTTAGAATTAGAATTATCACGTACAACTAGAATTCACCATAACATACCACAGAAATGTGTCAACCCTAGAGCATCATGAATTGTCCAAACAAACATTGCATGGAATTGAAAATGTCTTTGTCAAATTGGTCTAGATATTTCATACATAGTGAAACCATTCGATAATATGAACATCTCGTTGATAAGAGGTGCAATATATACATTCATATCTTGCACTTGGTACTTACCTAGTTGAATTAACAACAACATCAGATAATTAATGTGGTCATTTCACTCCAAGACTTATAATTACATGTAGATAGCTATAAAATAATAAAATACCTGGAACAATCATTGCCAACATAATGTGCTCCCTCTTTATTGACATCCATGGTGGAAGGTTATTGTTGATAACAAAAATAGGCCACACCGAGTAAACAGATCTCATCTCTCCATACGTATTGACACCCCCTGCTGCCATAGAAAGCCTAAGATTTTGAGGTTCTTTTTTAAAGTGTGACCACTTCTCCTCTATGTCCATAAATGATGAACCATCCACAGGCATTTGAATAATGTCATTTCAACTCCTGCCACATGCATGGTAATCCATAAATTTTGCCAAGCTATTGTACCTGAATAGTCATTTCAAACATGGAATAATGGGGATGTAACGAAGAACCTTGTGAGGCACCTTTTTTGTCATTTGATCATCTCAATATCTGCTCGTATGGCATTTAGGGAATTCTATTTCATTTTTGTGTTCTTTATGATAAATAATATGATCTTTAGGACAAGCATCTATTTCTTGATACTCCATTCTAATATGTTTCATAGTGGCACATAATTCTCGGTACAAGCGAGGGAGAAAATTTGAAGGTGGTAACAGAAACTCACCTATCAATCTACAGTAAAAAAATATAAGTCGTTACTATAAATAATCTTAATGGTACATGTTTCACCTTTTATATACTATAATGACGTATATGACAAACCTTAGCATACATGACATTTCTATGTTGGATACACCATTCATAACCTTCAAATTCACCAACAACAATAAAGCAGAGAGAAGAGTAGATTGGGAGCCTTCGTAAAGGGTCATGTTCTCCTTCTCAAGTAGAGGTATATCATGGACAACGTCAATGTCATCCTCATCATAATCATTATCATCAGCAGAAGTAGCACCAATAGCACCAGTACCAAATGTGTCAATGATCAATGCATTCATATCATCATCTTCAAATGTGTTTTCTGGCACATGATCGTCATCTTCCATGGGATCATGATCTTCAACTTTAATACTCACACCTCCATGTTCCTCTATATTCACACCCCCATGAACTTTTGAGATGTGGTGGTCCATATCACGTACTACACTGGGGAGATCGACCTATATAAAAATGATGATAATCAAACCCCCCTTCAATGTGATAATCAAACCTCCTTCCATGGTTCATATGTATATTAATTGTGAAAACAATATAACAAACAACAATTACCATTGGATGATAATCAAACCCTCCTTCAATGTGACCATTCTCCCTACAATGTCTCTTTGTTTTTTTTTATTTTGATTCTTCTTGTCTTTAAGCCGTTACAACTCTTGCATGGACAATAACATTTGTCATCGACTTCTCTTTAAAAGTTAGACAACAATCTAGTGATTGTCCCCCTATTTTTATCGAATTCCCTTGTATTATCTGACATGATCCTTAATGTGTATATCTGCAAAAAAAAGTGGACATGTTGTACTTAATGTTTATATCTTCACATATGGTTTTGATAGCAAATGGTCACTCTATTTGCTCATGGTGAGAACTCTTTACTTGTGACAAAAAATGTCAAACAAAAAATGACATGTTATGGTAGGTTTTATAAATAATATGTTACTTTATAAATTTAACTTTAGGTTTTATAAATATACATATATTTTCTTCAACTCCCCCACATTGTAATCATATCGACAGGTTGATATCGAATTCTATGTCAAGATTTACACCATTAAATTGATCGTAGTTGGAAGACTCAGATGCAAGAAGAATATGAGTATAGCCAATTTTTAGAAGGATATGAATGAATGAAAACTTACATCAGTGGGTGAACATAAATAATGAAGGTACCAGACATTGCCTTAAGTAATGAAGTGTTGACCCAATGTTCTGATCTAGTATGCTCATGTATGATCCACAACCTGCAAGGAAGGAAAAGATGGGGTTAGATCTAAAGGATCTAAGCAATGTCTAGCACCCTCTTACTGATCCTCATCTACAATTATGCATGTGCATAGTCAAGCCATA
>MU224644.1:472795-483552 GCA_018584345.1 Thuja plicata
ATAGTTTTATGTATCCGGCTTAGCCGTGTGAACTCTGCGGGGTGATTCTTTATCCCCCGGCCCCTTTTTTGTGGATATGTAACTTTATTATTTTTTAATAGAAAGGGACTATTCATCAAAAAAAAAATCATAAAGTAAATTTGTGAACGGTTTTATGATCTTCTTGCATGTCTGTAAATCCCACAATGCAATCAGTATTTTAGAAAAAGGAGGAATATAGATACCATTGAGGATAATGCATATCTGCCGGAAATAGCAGAGAAGAAATTAACATTCTATTCCGTTAGAATGTGTTGTGATTTTAAATTAAATTATTTAAAATTTTATGTATTAGCATTTTAGCTCATATTTCATATTATATTATTTTCATATTAGCATTTTAGATCATATTTCATATTATATCATTTTCATTTTTACAAATTTTTTTATTTCTATGATAAATTATAGAATGTGATCTCAAACATTGATACAAATAATTTTCACATAATTTAATTTAGAAAAATTACTAAATAATATTTTTTTTTAAAGGTAATGGGCCGAAGCCTATGTTGAGATTAATTATTATATGTGCTAAGCTCTAGCAAACTCAAACCCAAGACCTCTTAGATGAGAGGAGAGGCTCACAACTTACAGTTGTACTATAGACTCTTGCCCAACTTATTAATTATCCTAAATTATAAACAAAAAAATATTTAATTTTTATTTAAAAAACTTTTACCAAAAAAAAAGTTATTATAGACTATATAAATCTGATTCATCCCTAATTCTATTATGTATCAAGAGGTAGATAGCTTACAGAACGATTTAGTAAACCTCTTAGAAATCAGAAAACTGAAAAATATATGATAAAATATCAGTTGAAAACTGAGAAATATATGATAAAATATGAGTTGAGATAAACATAAAGATGTTGTAAACCACTTTCAGTTGCACGCAGCTTGGCACGGTACAATACCATTCCTAGCGATATAGATGCTCATTGAAAGGAAAATCCCCACTGCAATGCTTGAACTAGATGGTTGCATGGGTATTTATAGGAATCCAAAAGCATAAAAGAAAAAAAAGGAAACTCTAGCATAGGTACTACAGCTTTTATAGGAAGCCAAACAGTATTATTAAAAAAAATGTGTGAAGAGATTGCACACATAGTACTGGGGGACCAATGAATTGGGTGACAGGCCACGCCACTAAAAGTTGAATGTCGTTCTCAGCGTACATCTTATTCCATTTTTTTATATTCAACGATATCTCATCATAGACTCTTGGGATCAATTGGTTTTTTCGGACTTACTGAAGTTTTTTCATGATATCAATTATACAGCTGCTGTTTACCGTAAAAAATGTCATGATAGTCAATGGGCCCTTGGTCTAGTACTGGTGAAGTTGAGTGGTTCTAAATGAGTCAATCAGGAATTAAGTTTTGCTGAGTGTAAAGGCTCGACATCATAAGGAATGAGGCAGGGAACATGTCCCGAACAAATTTGGCGGAATAGATACCCCTCAGTCCTTGGCTATTAACCGCAAAGGTTTCAGGCACGAGTGCACCCGTCTCAGATTGCTAAATCATCTCTATGGCGGCCTTCACTGGTTAGTTGCTCTGAGGCTTCATACCTCTGCTGAGGTACCTTACAGGTCTGAACCCTCCATAAAAAAAAATATACCATAATATAATCAATCTGTCAAAATATTTTTTTTAAGATATTACTGTTTACTATTTACTACCAGGGAATGTTTGGTACGGTACACAGAATAATATAGAGTTTGTATAAAACATGGATGAAAACATTAATTTGTGAAATTTATAGTGTAGTTGGGATAGACAACGGATGGAAAACCGCATGATTAATTTCCCACGAGAGGAAAGACTTATGCTTTTTCCACCAAACTCCCATTTGGAAATTTGTACGGAGTAAGTACATTTTGAAATGGATGAAAAGGTTAAATATAATATTATGTTTGGTGTGTGGATGCAGTCGGTAGGGCACAGTCGTTGGGGAGGTGTCATTCATTGGGACGACAAACAAAATAACGTGGGCATCCCATTTCTCACTTTTGTTCAGACATTGAAGACGGTGGATGTTAATTCCCGGGAATAATGTCGGCAATACAGAAAGTAAATAGCGACTGATGGCATGGCTCTTCAGTTTCAAAAAAAAGAATGAATTACGTATGCTTTGATTTGACATCATTTTTCACATTTGTGGCGGTGTCTTTCGGTATTCTTTCCTGCAAGAGCACCATATATATGATTTGTTATGTTTTTTTATTGAAAACAAATTACAGGGAAGCAGTTACAGTAGCAATAGATTTATCGCATTACAATAGCAACACACTTGTTAGAGCAGCTACTACATCAACTATATTCAGCTATATCGAATAGCTATAACATTGAGAATTATCCGAAAATGTTGATGTAAATAAAAGACATACAGTTGAATATAGAAGCACTCTCTCAATGTACTATGGATTGTGAAAATCTAATGTCTACACTTGAAATCTTTAATGGGTGGGCAACAATTTGAACTACTTAGAATCTTTTGATAGTACTGCTTTTTCATCCTGATGATGGATCATTGAGTATGATCCTAAATGTTGATGCAAATAAAACACACACAATTGAATCCAGAAGAACTCTCTGGATGTACTAAGAACTTTGGAAATCTAATGTCTACAATTAAAACCCTTCATGGCAAGGAACTTTGTTTCAAAGAAAAACAATTTGAGCCACTGAGAATCTTTTGACAGTGCTCTTTCATCCTGATGATGGATCATTGAATATGATCTGAAATGTTGATACTAATAAAACACGCACAGTTGAATCTAGAAGCACTCTCTCGATGTACTATGGATTGTGGAAATCTAATGTCTACAATTGAAACCCTTCATGGGAAGGAACTTTGTTTCAAAGCAAAACATTTTGAGCTACTAAGAATCTTTTGGCAGTGCTCTTTCATCCCGATGATGGATCATTGAGTATGATCTTAAATGTTGATGCAAATAAAATGTGCACACAATTGAATCCAAAGGTACTCTCTCAATCTACTATGGAATGTGGAAATCTAATATTTGCAATTAAAACGCATCATGGGAGGGAACTGTGTTTCAGAGAAAAAAATTTGAGCTACTGAGAATCTTTTGACAACACTCTTTCATCCTGATGATGGATCATTGAGTATGATACGTTGATGCAAATAAAACACATAGTTGAATACAGAAGCACTCTCTTGATGTACTATCTAGATTGTGGAAATCTAATGTCTACAATTGAAACCCTTCATTGGAGGGAACTTTGTTTCAAATCAAAACAATTTGAGCTACTGAGAATCTTTTGACAACGATGATGGATCATTGAGTATGATCCAAAATGTTGATGCAAATAAAACACAATTAAATATAGAAGCAATCTCTCAACATATATTTATTACAACAGCAATTGATGAGGATTCATAGGGTATATATAACTTACTATTATTTTTTATTAGTTTTAATCTTTTGTAAATGTCAAAAATAAAAAGTCAAAAGTGAAAAGTAAAATGTTAGTTTCCTAGTTGTTTGGAGGTTAGAATAAGTTTTTGATTAAGTAAAATAGGTTTTATAGGGTTCCTGAAACCCGAAACATAGTTAAAATAAAAGCATTAAGCCCAGTCTAAAAGGAAACAAAGCAAAAAGACAGAACAGGCCAACAGAGGCCAGAGCAAAAAAACAGACAACTTCTAAAAAAACAAATAAAACAGGGTCAGCAGAAAAGACCAGGGACCCTCAAGAAAAGTCCACCATCAGTATGGCCGCCTTGGCCACGAGCAACTCCATGCTAGCAACAGACTCCTTGATCTTCTGGAGATCCAATGGCATGTCCTTGTCCTTAATCTTCTTGGTTATGGCTCTAGTTCTCTTGTCGGAACCCTATTCATTGTTCTTTTCAGTCTCCACTTCAAAGTTGGTCACCTCCATCCCATCTTATTTTTCCTACAGCTTCTTGATGATCGTATTGGTGTGCTCTTTGGACACTTTTAGGATATTATAGCTTTTCTTCTCTATGTTCTTTAGGGTAGCTTGTACCCTAGTCATATTATCCTCCATTTTTTGCACTTTGTTGCTTAGATTCTCATGTTCCTCTGTATTCCTATCATTTTTAGCCTTTTCATTGTCATTAACCCTTTTTTTAAGATCCTCCACTTCGTGGAATAGCCATTTGATGGTTCTATAGTTACCTAACATGCTATTTTGGGAATTGTTGAGCAGGTCCATCTCAAACTCCCTGGTATTATCACTAAGCACCACCATAGATGGGTCAATAAGTTCATCCAACTTAATATGACCTCCCTCACCTTCAATGACCTTGGGGTTTATAATTTCTCTGGTGATCCCCATATTTGTTTTTTTGACATTGAAGTCACGTCATCCAATTATCTTCCCCTGTTCTGCATATAACAACAGAACTCGCTATCCTGCCTATCATCCTTCCCCGTATTATGGGGTTGAGAGTTTTGAGGGGAAGGGATAGCCTGATTGGTCTCTTGGTAATCTCCCTGGAGATTCCTCTTTCAATTGTGGTCCGAAATAAGGGAGACACGGTGGGTCATGTCCTCTGGAGATTTTTAGTTTGCTCTCAAATCCCTGTTCTTATCCTTTTTATTTTGGTTTTTACCTGTCGTTGGTTGTTTTCTCTTTCTACCTTTGCCGCTGGAAATAACCTCCTCACCATCTGTGTCCATACCTTCCTCATTATCATTGTAATCTTCCTCAGAAGAAATAACCATGGTGTTCTATTTTTTAGGGGTGACCATTATCTCATTTTTAAAGGTTTGCAGACTGACTCTGCGCTTTTTGGAAGACGAACCCCGATTGTTCTTTTTCATTTCATACTCATTATTATCCTCATAATATAGACCATCACTATCTTCTATCTTCAAAGGAATATAATCCAAACCAGAGGCCTCCATCTCATCTTTCTAAGCCCTGAGGTTAGAATAAGTTAGTAAATGATTGTTTTATTTGTTTATTTGTTACTTTTTCTCCATTTCATCTTCAGAATTTGAAGAGCATATTATATTTGTTTAATTTCCATTTCACGTTGAGAGTTGGAAAATATTTCCAAATCCTTTATTTTAGGTATATTAATACCTATTATTTGCAGTATTCTTCTCACACAAGCAGTTAGGAAGAATAAAACTTTGCAAACTTGTTTGAAAAGGATATTGTCTCAAGGCTTGAATTTGTTCTTGGAAATAGAGATTTTTGGTCATTGGTAGAATTGAATCTCTATTTGTTTATTTTTCTTCTTCTTCACATATGTCTCTTGGATTATTTTCATTTCCTTACTCTTGTTATTTTTCTTATGTATGGTATCAAAGTTTGGGTTGCTAATCCTTGTTTGAGTGTAGTAATGAAGGTTTCCATTATTTGGAGTGCACATTTGGAGACTCTTGTTCAAGAGAGAAGCTTGAGCTTTATTTTGCTAACTCTTTGTTGAAAATTTTTGCATTCTTACTTTCGCTAACCCTCTTTGGTTTACTTGCCGCCAGAGAATTACATTTGAAAAAATAAATTGGTTTGGCTAGTTTCAGCCAAACCCATTAAAATTTGTATATATTTTCACCTTTGTTGGGAAAACTGCAAGATGTATGATATTTATATTTCTCTCATTTTGTGCTGTGTTTCATCTAATCATTTTTTAGTGACCTTCTTTGCTATTTTACATATCTTTGTTTGTAGGATTCGCAGAAATCTAATCTTGTTGATTATTCTCTTACAACTCTGTATTTGCAGAAAGAAGAATTTATTGTTCTTTGCAATTATTAAAATCCTAATATATTTTTTTTGTTTCCAGATTGAACTCTCTCTGGTTCATCTTTCCTTGTTCTGTTTCATATTTTATTAATCCTTTAACATTTTTCTTCCTTTTCAACCTTTGATTCTCACGATTTTCTAACACTTATGTAGCAGGTTCATTAGCATTTTTGTTTGCATCTCTCCTTGCGCAACATCTTCCATTCTTGCTTCCTACGTAACTCTTCATTTCCTCCTTTGCTTCCCTCCCTCTTGTAGCTTCAGCCCACTCCCCTCTTTCTGTTGGAATTATATTGGAATGATGTACTGAGAGGGGAGGGGTGAATCAGTACCTCTAAAAAATTTCTTGGTTATCCCATTAACCCTTAATCATCAGTTTGTAAATTATCTTATCTAACTGTTCATCTTTCTTTATGTATATGAAATCATATCATAATTTCTTTAATATGTAACCATAAAATAAACATTCATGAAAATAGATAACACATGACACAAGATATGATATCGCAGAAAACTCCTGTTAGGAAGTAAAAACTGTGGTGGGGATTTTTACCCACAAGACTTCACTATTTGTAGATAAGAAGGGACCAGTTAAGTTTTACAATTGGTCACTTCTGATGACCTACCCTGTTAGTAGTGTTACAGTGGAGACCTATTAAGATCTACTTTGTTTGAAGCTTTAGTAACATTGTTAAGTGTGTACTCTGTTAAGAGATTTGTAAAGAATGGTTAAGTCCACCTTCTACAAAAGGATTTTAGATGTGATGCACTTGTTAGAATGCAACTATATAAGTCTTTGATCTGATGATGTATGCAATCTCTAATTGCTGATAATAGATCCAATAAAGCTTCCTATGTATGAGTAAGCATCCTTCCATGATTGAATAATACCTCTATCTGCTCATCGGTAACCTCTATGTGTTCTTGACAACTGATATGATATGTTTCTTAACTTTGTATGAATTCTGCCTTCTACTCCTTAGATGATCTTCATGGCTATCAATAATAATGAACTCATAACTCACAATTGATTGAACATATATTTATACTAGATTGTAGCTCAATTCTTGATTCATGCTTCGCAAGTTAACTCTAGATCCAAGGTTTACAACTTGACCTTGATCTTTAGTTAGATATGTTTTAGATCCATTAGGATGCTTTAAAAAATTTACATAAAGCTTGCTTGACCCTCAAGTTATGATTTAAAACAAATTAAAACTCTATAAATAGAATTACATTGCTTTATCTGACGTGTAAAAAATTAGATCCACTTTTTGCGGGTTCTCTAACTAACTGTCAGTTCTGACGTTTGGTTTTCTTTTTCGTCGGTGTTCCTTTCTTGAACTGGTCATCAGGTGTGCCTTTTTTGTTCCACCAGTTTTGTTCTCAAAACTGTGTCATCGATGATGATCTCAATGTTATGTTATTGACCCGTCGGTGATGTCCTGTTCACTTCATCGGTGCAACACTTGTCAGTGTTCGTCGGTCAATTCCATACTTAGCATTTTCTCATGACCTTTGTATTCTATCGAGTATGCTCACTGTCTACCGGTAATACTTGTAGTCTGCTGGTAATGCTTGTACCGATGATCTCTGTCAATGTTTTTCACTAAGTGTACTAATGTCAAAATTAATGTCATCAATCTCCCCCTTTGACATTGGTATCAAAAATATGATATGTGCAACATACTGAATGTATTAGTATGTACACCTGTGTATACTCCTTCCTTAGTCATTTGAATGACTCCCCCTATGTATATGTTGTTAAGTGTAAGTAAATATACATATCCTTATGTACTTTTCTTTTCCCCTTTTTTTGATATATATTGTACATAACTATCTTTATATATCTATTCCTTCTATACATACAATATACATTTCCTTTCTATTCCTCCTTTTTTTATTCTAAAGGAAAAGGTACTTATAGCATGTCAAAAAGGTGGGAATGTGAGGACTTGATCTCCTCCATCATCTTTTCCCATTTATCCTTTAGCATTTATAGAGCCATGTGCTCAAGTGATATCCTTACATGTATATCATATATGTTTTCTACTACAGACATCTCTGGGGTTGCAATAAGGTTTCTCGTATCAGAAATATGCTGCTGTAGAATAGTAATATTAGGCAGAATGTGTGCATGTAGTTCTGTAATCTCACCTCGTAGTTGTGTCTCAGCATCCCATATTTCTTGCCTTAACCTGTTAGCCTCAATGACCTTGTCATGATGCACCTTGATATTGTCTGCATGTGAGGTTAGGCTTTGTGCACTTGCTATGACATTAGAATCTATCTCTGCTAACTTGTCACTATTATCTTTTGTAAAATTTTCAAACGTGCACATCTTTTGAACTAAGGTAATTGCTTCAGAAATCATTGGCTCTAATTGATCAGTTAGTTCAAAGAGATTTACCTTGTTTAGTGCCACTTCTTGGCTGATTTTATCAATTAATTTGTATTGATACTTCTTTTCTGCTTGTTCTTCCATAGCTTGTTTTGCATCTATTTTCTGCTCTGTGATTGCCTCGGTAAGAACAGCAATTTGTTCCTTAACTGTAGCATTTTGTTCAAGTTTTACCTCAAGAACAAGTTGTTGGAGAATGTCTCTTGCTTTGTTAGTGCCATTATTTCCCTGTATTCCTATATCATTTTCTTTTGAATGGCTTTCCTTTGACATAGTACTCCAAACTCTTGAAGTTTATCACTGTCCAAAGTGGTAATATCCCAGTTCGGAACTTCTATTACTTCATCTAGTGTAATAGCCAAGATTTCTTTCTTTACTATTTTCTTCTTCTTCTTCTTTGGCTGTGTGGCAGATTGATGTACTACCATCTGTAAAGCTTGAGATTGGGTTGACTTTGTAGGTGAGGGTCAAGAAGATGAGGTGTCCTTTTGTATCTTTTCTGAGTCCACCAGCTGGTTTGGTGAAGACATCTCCTCATTTTCCTTAGGTGTATCAACACATGTATCTTCTTTAAGTTTTATTCCTTCATCCTGCTTGACTCCTTCACTTTTATCTTTTTCTTCACCCTTTCTTAGTGTATCCTCTTTTTTATTATCAGCTTCTTTGATTTGTTCATTTGACACTTCTTGTTGATTGTCGGTTGCATCCTTAATTTCTTTATCTGTATCCTTTTGAGTGTTGGATGCAACTTTTTTTTCATCTATATCCATATCCTTGGGTATATTATCATCTTTCTTGGATGATTTGTCCTGACTTGGCTGAATATCAATACCATCTATTAATATATTCATGTTTGTAGGTGTATTGACTGTTGCAGTGTCAATAGCTATATCATGTCCATCGGTATTGCCCTTTGCAATATTTATGTCTTCATCTTTGTGAACTTCTGCTGCAGGGTCTTGTCCTGTGGTGTCATTGACAATGTTGTCTAACCATGATTCATCATTTATATCATTAATTAAGTTACATATTATTGACAATTCTTCTTTCGTAACTTCTTCATCCTCTAAACTGATGTGAATTGGACTTGCTGGTACCTGATTTTCTTCACTATTTTTAGGCCATTCTTCATCTATAATATCTATCTGTTTCTAGCCAGTTATTTTCACTTCTTCACTATCTAACTCAGATGTTGAGTTATCTCTCTGATTGACAGTTTCCTTCTCATAACTGCTCTTCTCAGCAGGATTGAGTATACTACTCCATTTTTCATGGGTTTCTTGTTCTAGCTCTATAAGATTCTCTTCAAGAAATTTATAAGCTCTCATTTTGGGTGAGAAACTTTTCGCATGTTTCTCCATGATTTCATTGATTTCTTCTCTTTTTTATTTAGGAGGCATAAGAGAAACAAGTACTCTTTCTCTTATCCTCTTCTCCTCATGGAGTGCAAAAGTGAATCTAAAAGATATTCTAATTAATAGTTCTTGTGGTACATCACGTGTAGTGAATTGTAGTGGGATGTAATAGTGTCTGCACTTTTTAGCAATAAGTGCATCTTCAATCTTATTTTGTTCTACAGAGTCCCATCTTAACCATTTCCTAATCTTAGGATGTCCAAGAGATGTTGCTTCAAGAATGTACTTACAAATTTCATCAATGTTTTCAGTAGTTGATATTTCCTTTGCTGCTTTCTTTGCTTGTTTGATTGTAGTGTCAAGTTCATCCATAGTTGAGTCCTCTAAATCCTCATTTTTGTGAACAAATGTCCTCCTTTTGGTAGGTTCCCTAACTGGTTGTTTTTCCTTTGGTGTGTCAAGTTTCCTTTTATACACATTTCCTTTTACCATGGGAGAAGGAGTTGCATCCTTTGTTGTTTGACTCCTTGTTCTTGACTTCTTAGGTGGAGGAGGAGGTGGTGAATTAGACTTCTCTTCCTCTGATTCATTTTTCTCTACTATATCACCAATCGGAAGCTGGTCCTCGGTGAGTTCCTCCTTACCCTCTTGTTCCTCTTCACCTTCTCTTTCTTCTTCTCCTTCAGAAGATATATTCAAGTTCTTTTTCAAATTATTTACCATTCTTTTTTACTGTTTTACAGCCTTCTTAACGACAAGATTTGTTTTAATCTTTTGTTTGGCCTCTTCATAGGTACCAAATCTTAGTTGCTTGTTGTCCACTGGTTCATTTAGTAGTACCTTAATGCACTCATTCGCTAGTCCTACTTTGATTTCATATTCTAACTTTGAAAGCCATTGGTACTACTTCTTAGATGTATGTGAAATCAGTATCTACCATGAAACATATGTCTTCTTGGTGTTCCTCTATCAGATTTTTAGGAATTCTTTTTCTGGCTTGCAGCGTTTCCTTAATGGTTTTGAAATATTCATGCATAACATTATCAAAATTTGTTCCTAGTGATTTGATGAATTCACTTATCTAAATGGTTATGGGTCTGCTTGTGTCCCATACAACTTTTCCAATGGAAGGAAAGTATTCTTCAAAGTAAAATAATATGCACATTATGAGGGAACCAAACTTACAAGTGTTTGTCCTTGAAGACCTTATT
>MU224644.1:487142-537513 GCA_018584345.1 Thuja plicata
GAAGATTCACCATTCTCATTGTACCCTAATCCTGTGTAGTTGTTGACTCTTCTCTGTCCATCAAGAAAATCATCCATCCTTTTGTTGCTATCTTCAGCCTTTTTGATCAATTCATTGTGTTGATTCTAGAGTTTGATTTCATGCTTCAATTTTTCACTCTCTTCTCTTAGCTCACCAATGATCTGTGTTCTTTCAATGAGTTCTGTATTTAATCTATTTTCTTCTTGACTCATAAGAATAATCTGGTTGGTAACCTCATGGTGATGCTCACTAAGTCTTTGAATCTCTGATTCTTTCTCTTGTATTTTCTGTGTAATTTTCCTCCTATCATCAATGGCTTGTGTTCTTTCATTTTCAGCTTTTCTTGTATCATTCATGACATCAATCATTTTTACCATTTGAGTTTCTTGACCAATTTGCAGCATCTTGATTTAATCTGTCAGATGTAGATTGACCTCTTATAGACTTGTAATTTTTTCTACTAATGTGTCTGAAGCTTTGCTCATTGATGATTCTACTGTATCAAAGTAATCTTGTATTTCCAATTCTTTGTAGTATTTCTCATTCAGCCTGGTTTCCATAATCTTTCTTTCATCAAGAAGTTTTCTCAGTTTGATTCTTGCCTCTTTATACTACTCATAGTTTATTTGCATCTATAAATGCTCATTCTCAATAGTCATGTCCAGTCTATACTTTTCCATTGCTCTGATCTTTTCTCTTAAGTCTTTAAGATTTTCAAGAAAGAGACTTAGCTCTGATACCAATTGTTGGAATTATATTGGAATGATGTACTGAGAGGGGAGGGGTGAATCGATACCTCTAAAAATTTTCTTGGTTAGCCCATTAACCCTTAATCATCAGTTTGTAAATTATCTTATCTAACTATTCATCTTTCTTTATGTATATGCAATCATATCATAAGTTCTTTAATATGTAACCATAAAATAAACATTCATGAAAATAGATAACACATGACACAAGATATGATATCGCAGAAAACTCCTGTTAGAAAGTAAAAACTGTGGTGGCGATTATTACCCACAAGACTTCACTATCTGTAGATAAGAAGGGGCCGGTTAAGGCTTACAATTGGTCACTTCTGATGACCTACCCTATTAGGAGTATTACAGTGGAGACCTGTTAAGATCTACTTCAATTGAAGCTTTAGCAACATTGTTAAGTGTGCACTCTATTAAGAGATTTGTAAAGAATGGTTAAGTCCACCTTCTACAAAAGGATTTTAGATGTGATGCACTTGTTAGAAAGCAACTACATAAGTCTTTGATCTGATGATGTATGAAATCTCTAATTGTTGATAACAGATCCAATAAAGCTTCCTATGTATGAGTAATCATCCTTCCATGATTGAATAATACCTCTATCTGCTCGTCTGTAGCCTCTGTGTGTTCTTGACAACTAATATGATATATTTCTGAACTTTGCATGAATTCTGCCTTCTACTCCTTAGATGCTCTTCATGGCTATCAACAATAATGAACTCATAACTCATAATTGATTGAACATCTATTTATACTAGATTGTAGCTCAATTCTTGATTCACGATTCGCAAGTTAACTCTAGATCCAAGGTTTACAACTTGACCTTGATCTTTAGTTAGACATGTTTTAGATCTGTTAGGATGCTTTAAAACATTTACATAAATCTTGCTTGACCCTCAAGTTATGATTTAAAACAAATTAAAACTCTATAAATAGAATTACATTTCTTTATCTTACGTGTAAAAACTCAGATCCACTTTTTGCGGGTTCTCTAACTGACTATCGGTTCTAACGGTCAGTTTTCTTTATCTTCAGTGTTCCTTTCTTGAACTGGTCATCGGGTATACCTTTTCTATTCCACCAGTTTTGTTCTCAAAACTGTGTCATCAGTGATGATCTCCATGTTATGTTATTGACCCATCGGTGATGTCCTGCTCACTTCATCAGTGCAACACTTGTCAGTGTTCATCGATCAATTCCATACTTAGCATTTTCTCATGACCTTTGTATTCTGTCGAGTATGCTCGTTGTCTGTCGGTAATGCTTGTATTCTACCTGTAATACTTGTACCGATGCTCTCTGTCAATGTTTTTCACTAGGTGTACTAATGGCCAAATTAATGTCATCACTTTCGCATTTTTATCTATCTTCTCCTTACACAGTAGCTTAGTTGTCTTCTCACGTAGGGAGTTCTCCCCACTCAATCACACTACTTCTACCTCCTCCCTTACATGCACTTATCACCTCCTTCTCCTTGCTGCAAGTTTGCTTCTTAAATCCTTTCCCTTGCGTAGCATTTCATACATCTATTCTTCTTTACTTGCACAACATATTCTAAAGGTTTCATTTTCCTTCTGACTCACGCAACTTTTTGGGGTTATCTTTTTGTGCCATCATCTTTATCCAATAGCGTTTATCATTATCTTTATTGAGTGCAGCTTTGACTGGCTTTGAACGCAGCTTTAGAACATTTTTTTCATCATTTCATCGTAGTCTTTGTTAACTATGTTTCCTATCTCTTTATTTATGCACTTTAGCTATTTTTAATTGCAATCATTTATATTCTAGTTGAATGGTTTACTTCCTTTAACTCTTTTAAATCATTTCATTTTATTATTTAAATAATTAATTCATTATTTTTGTTAATAATTTATTTAATCTCATTATTTTGTTACATTATTTAATTAATTTGTAAATCAAATTAGCTTATCTTCTATCATTATTCCTTTTCAATTAGTTTACATAATCCAGATCTTCTTGTTTTAATACATTTTATGTTCATTTTATTTTTCTTAATAAAGAACTTATTGTTTAAGCATCTAATTTAAAAATTTAACAAAAAATTTTAAAAAAATTATTAGTATTTTATCAATTAAATGTTTGTTAATAAAGTTAAATTTAATTTTACATTTTTTTAAGGTTATTAATTACTGTTTCTTAGGTGATCTTGTATAATCTTAATATTTTTATTTTTTATTTTTCACTTCTTGTTAAAATCATGTCGACTCTTATTCTAGAAATTAAGTTAAATAAAACAAATTATCATGCTTGGAAAACTGAAATATATTTATGTTATGTTTCAAACATATGTTGGACATTGCTACTGATCCTACTTTTGTTCCTTCCTTTGTTGCTACTCAAGCAGAAAATGATGCTTGGAATGTTAAAAATGAGGAGGCACTTGGCCTAATTGGCATTTATTTAAATCCTAATTTATATGTTTTAATTGCAAATTTTACTGAAGCACATGCAGCTTGGGCTATTCTGAAAAACACCTATGATAGTCTGAATAAATCTAGAAAGATTCAACTCCAAGATCAATTGCAGGATCTCAGGTATACCGACTTTAAAACTATGGATTCAAATTTTTTCTTGAGTTTGATTCTATTCGAAGTCAATTGCATGTTTTGGGAATAACTTTAAGTGAGCTTCATTTAATTCATATCGGTTTAAAGAAATGTCTTCCTAGACAGTTTCAACAATTCATCACTAATGTGCATTCTCGACTTTCTCTTCCTACTCTAGCTTCTCAATTAACCTATATTGTTTTTCAAACTTTATTGCATCAATAGGAAGTGAATTTGATTCAATTTGGAACTTTAAAGTCTAATGAACATGCTTTTGTCTCTAAAAATCAGAGTCAAACTCATTTAAGATTAAATAATCACAATAATGATAATCATTATAATAATCATAACAATAATCAAAATAATAATAATCATCATCAACAAAATAATTCAAATAAAAAACCCCATTGCACTTATTGTGGGAAAGATGGTCATGTGACTAACAATTGCTTTAAAAAGAAAAATGATAAGAAACCTATGAATCAAAATAATCAACAATCTCATTACAATAAGAATAATGGTAATCAACCTCCACATGCTTTTACAGTTCGTTATAATAATTCTAATCCGTTAGATGTTTGAGATTCATCATTGGGTTCCAATGTTAGTTCCCCTTAGCATGCAACTGAAATTATTATCAAAGGGAGTAATTTCTTTCCTTTAAACTATCTTTTTTTCATGTTTTTTTTCAATTATGTGAACTTTATATCCAATTTTGTATAGAATATGTGCTATCTAATGCAAACTATGTCAATGCTTATTTTAGTTTTTTCAAGTATTGTGAGTGATCTAATGATATTTCCTTCATGAGTATTATTATTGATTTTATTGATTATCATTAATTGCTATCAATAATAGTATGTATTTATACTATCTATTTATATGCACTTAGTTGCATTTTTATTGTTTTCATACCATTTTTTTATATGCACATTGTTTTATTTTGGTAAGTTGTATAGGGTGCCCATTTTTCAAGGTTAACTATATAGGATCTTTAATTAGTTTATCTGGTAACTCCTACTTACCTTATCTTTCGTAGGGGCCCATGGAGTTTCCCTCCATCCACTGATTGGTAGGCACTTCCTTTTTTTTATCAACTTGATCTTTTTTTCCTCCTAATGAGGATGGTGTTCTTGAAATCCTTCTTAAAATTTGCTGGATTTCTCATATTTTTGCAAGGCAATATGTTATTTTAACACTCATAATCCTTAGAGAAAATTATTATGTAACATATGTCATTAGTTTTTTTTTTAATTTTGAATGTACATCTCTTAGTATTAATTATGATTTATCCAGTTATTTTTCATCCCAATGAAAAGGTAGTAAAGCTCAAATTGTTAAAAAATAGCATTAATGGTTCTTTGATTCTAGTTCATGACTGTAGACATGTTTAGCAAATCAAAACATGGGTTGATTTGGTGTTTGAATCACATGTTCTACTGAATTTTGTATTATTCTCTCTCATATCTCTTTGCAATTTACTAATGTAATGATGAGTTTCCTTCATTGCTTAGATTGTGAGTCATGCAAGTTGTGGATTAGCTACACATTCACTTGCAGTGGATAACTCATTAGTGGACTATCTATATCCACATGATTGATTCAATGTTGATACAAATTTCATTAGTTGGCCTTGTCTATGGTCATTTGTTCATTAGTATTTTTTATTTTGAGATGAGAGCTTGGATATTGTTTTTAGTTCCTTGATTATTCCTTTGGGATTTTTAGCATATGGTTTATCTTGATCTCATGTTAGCTTCATTTCACTTTTAGTGATTGATTATGGATTCATCTCTAACCCTCATTAATCTTATTTTAAAGTTTTCAAAGATTCTCTAAAGTTGAATTATTTTATGATATACATTATGAGTTTCTTTCCAAAGGTATACTGATTTGTATCAAGGGTAGGTCCCATCAATGGGAAATCTACTTGTGTTTATTCTTTGATTCAAGTGATATATCATGGACCCTTCCAAAGGAACACTTCAATTCTCTTAAGATCTATCCAATATGCAATACTAATTGCACCCATGGTTCAAGGAGACTACTTGAAGACTTGGATTTAGCTCCAATTGAAGATAATTAAATTCTATTGTAAAGATGTATTTCATATTCATTGTAAAATTTGGGCTTAATTCTCATTGATGTAAAGTCCCCAAGTAAAGATTAAGGGGCATGTAAGAATATTTAATCTTTCCTTATATTTTTTTATTTAATTAGGAGATTCATATGGAATCCCTACATCTATTTTGTCCTCTAGTTCAAGTGGGAGGAAATGTCATATTTTGTAATTCTTTTAATAATAAAATCATATAATCCTCCTTAAGAGGATCTTGACACTTTGCACATACCTATTATGGATGTTGGCATTCATAGATTGGTGAGTTACTTGGTAACTCCTCTCCTTGTCTCTATAAAATAGATTCTCTCCTCTCTTATTTCTACTCTATGAGTTACTATAAATGAGCTACTAGCTCTCTTTCTCTTTCTTTCTTTGTTAGGATTTTCCATCTTCATAATATCACAAGGGGTTTTCCTTTGTTTTCCTCTTTCAAAATATTCTTGTCTCCTTGTATTTCCATTTGGGTGCTTGCTCCTAATTAATTTTTTCTCATGGTAACAATTTATTCTTCACATATCTCTCTTGGATTATTTTCATTTCCTTTCTCTTGTTATTTTTCTTACACAACTATACAATCGCAACATTAGATCTTCAAATTAGTAACCACGTCGGGATAAAATCATCTGACTGAACATACCAGGAACGCTATCTCTAATAGTAGAAATGTGTTGACATCAATGACAAAACATTAATGCCAACACATATATTCACAATTTGAACAACATCCCAACAGCCTCCTTAGGGATTTTTCTAGTTTTGGAATTATCTTTTTACATTGAATCATAGGTCCATTAGCTAGGGCTACGGTAATACTATAAAATTTCTTAGCTTCCTATTTCATTTTTGTTGCTATATTTTTGTTAAAAGAGTTGTGGGATGTCCTATTATCCACAAGGGTGATCACCCTTTACCCTTTTAGAGTACTTTTGATTTAGAGTAGTTAGTGTTTGGAGGCTTGTAAAATGGTTGATAGGGTTCCATGATTTTCTTCTTATTCTCCTCTTCCTCTTTTACTAAGGTTTTCTTCCTCCCCTTTCTATTTTTCTTTTTTCGATAATTATTCCATATGGTGTGCTTGACTTTCCTTTCCACACCTATCTCCTAGCTTCCATTTTTCCTTACATCTAAAATACAAGTTTGGGTATTTTCATCATCTTTTGCAAATGTGTCTTGGTTTTCATTATTCCTACTTTTCATTATTCTAAGCCACAAATTTGGGTCATCATTTCCTTTTACAAATATTTTGTGGTTCCCTTTTTTCCTTTAATTGAAAACATAATCTATTTTTGATGAATTCCCTTATTTCTTTGCAAGGTATATAGGGTTTTTTTCCCTTTATCTTTATGAAAAGGTTTGGTATAAATGTAAAGAGGTTTATTCTTTGATTAACATTTTTCATTTTTAGATGTAATGTCTAGCTTTAGTTTCTTTTGGATTGCATCCTCAAGAGATTTAGGATCAAGGGCACTTACTAAGCCATAGATAGATAGCCATAGATAGATTTGTTTAATCCCTCAATAAATAGGTAGGAAATTATACTTTGAGATATTTTAGGTACCATAACTAAAAGCTTTTGGATTTAGTGGCATACTCTTATATGTTTCCATATTTTTGAATAATGGTAAAATTGGGTTTTTAAAGGGCCTCGAAACCCTTAAATGTTTCCATGTTGCCTTATTTGATTATGATCCTTACATTACCACTTTTGGTATATTTAATATAATCTTTGGATAAATTTTTGTATGAATTCATCATATGTTGTTATATCTTGCTGGCCTTGGGTGTTAAGTTCTTGATGCAACCAATCATTGTTGTTCCTTCAAAGTGGAGTATGGAATATTTTATGGCATCTTCCCTTTTCATGACACTAAATTAGATTTAGGTGTCAATTTTTTGGGCCCATGAACATGTTGTGACTTTCTTGGATCCATAAAAATTAGAAAGACTTTACTTTATTTATCATTTATTTCAAATCCTTGTTGGATTTTTTTCTTTTCCTACTAGAGACAAATTTCACTTTGGAATCACGATAACATTTGAAATAGATGTTTCTCTTTAATTTAGAATCAAGTTTTGATTATGCTTCACAATTCAGTCAATATTATCCATGGTTGGAGTGTTTTCTTGAGCCTCTTCTATGTGTTTTTCTCTAGGTAGGAAGCAAGATCTTATGAGCCTATGATTTGATACCCTTGGTAAGATATTTTATTTTTGGAGTGGTTGGATTTGATATCCCTCTCATTGGTTTGGTTGCTCAAAAATTATTTTTACTCATATTTTGAATGACTTGGAGGAGAATTGGGTTATTCTTTCATTTCTCTCATTTTGTTCCATGTGATCTTGAGCATATTTCTCCATTAAGATCCTCAATTTTTTCACATTATTTTTCTCATCATGTTGTTTGGTGTAAGATTGTTTGTAGACATAAGTTTTCTCATTTCTCTTTATAAATACCTTTGATCCCTTTAGCTAGGTTGCATCAAGTATCTTGTAAAGGATGGCAAGATGGATGCTCTCATACCAATTATAATGTCTTGTATTGGGACTCTTACTCAATTTTTTATATAATTCCTAAGTGGGGTATAAATTGTGCCTAGAGATGTAAATTATCAACTTAATATCTTGATTTTAAGTATGCAACCAAATTAGTTATTAAAGATATAAATAAAAAATAATTCTATATAATTTTAAAAATATTATTCTAATCATTATAATATTCATAATGTACATTTGGGATTCCCTTAAAGCTTTCCCCAATACCCTATCCACATTATGAAGTACCATGGGAAATCATATAAGGACCCCCAAGCATGTTTATCAAGCCCAGAAGCATGAAATGACACCTATCATTCGGAATCTCAACCCCACTTGGCATACCTGTCTTATGCTACTTGACTTCCTCATATACCCAACCTCCAATCCACTATGAAATGATAGATTGGATAGAAGTTTTAAGGAATCATTATATATTCTCTATTATGCATAGATTTCATAATAAAATGAATAAAAATGTAGACAAATCAATATAATATTTTCAATATGTGTTATCCATATATTTTTTGATTTTATCATATCAAATGGAAAATAAATAACAGTTCATTCTAATCAAAATCTCAAGCCTTGTATAGCATACTTTAATACTTTAACCAGTATATAGATTGTGGTTCAATTTAATAATAATGAGACTCCTAGTCTTATTTGATCAAATTATTATCTCTTCTCTTTGATGCCCCTACCTTGATTGTTTGGTTTTGTTCCTTTATATTTCTCTATCAGGGGTGTAAGGTTATGAATTTTCTCACAGCGGTGACCTTTGGAAAGAGAAGTGGATCCTTTTATCAATTGCATGCCTTAACCATGTTTCTTTAGAATATTGCTAATTATTCTAACTAATTCTTAATTTTGACTTGGATGAGATAGAATATAACCAAGGAAGAAAATAAAATTATTCATATTAGATCTTATGATATCAGGTCTGCAATATTTTTGACCATAAGAGATAGGCAATTATAAAATAGTAAAATTGTGAAGTCATACTCATGTAAGAAAATTTCATACTTCAGTGTTTTTCTTCCTCTCATGTTAGATTCAGGCTATGACACATTTATACTAACAAAATTATATGCACAAATATTAAATAATAACATAGTAAATTATTGTGGGTATCATGACGAACCACATTGCCAAAGTCATCGAGGCATATCAGAGCCTTTTGCTAGCTTAGAGTCTCGGGTATAATAAATTGTAGTTAGAAGGGGATCGAATAATATTATAAATTTCATAAAAGTTTTTCATAAACCATAATGGATTATAGAGAATTAGATTACTAAGTCCATAGATATTTTCTCCTCTTTCCATAAGTGTTATATCTCTCATGCTTTTAGGGAGGCCAACTTGGTGGTTGATTGGTTTGCTAATATGGGGGTTAAAATAAACAAAAGGTTGATTTGGCATACGCAAGACCCCTTGGATGGTGAGGTTGGCATGATCTTAAGGAAAGATCATGTGACTTCTGTGAGGAATGGGAGCTATATTATTAATGATGACTACTAATTGCGATATGAAAGTGGGAAGCAGGATATTTCGGGTGTCTTATTTTTCCAAATCTCTTTGTCGTGAGAATAACTCATTGGTTAATAATAGAAATTTAATCTCACACAGATTGTGAATTTGTTTCAACCTCATTCTCCCTTTTTCTTTGTTTGTGTTATTCTTTTGAGCTATGTTTTGGTTGATTTGTTAGAGATGGTAGGTGATCACAAGAGGACTGAGCCCATTGATTGTGAAATTCTTAAGACTCAATATAAGGTCATGAACATTCTTAAGGATGGTGGCCTAACTCCTTATCTTGACTTCCTTCATGGCTCTAACCCCAGTGTTATAGATCTTTTTTCGCAGGCTTGGAAGGATGGGTATGTTATTTTTCTTGGGAGGAAGGTGTGCATTAATGAGAGCGGGGTTGCTGAGGTCATTGGTCTATCAATAAAAGACAAGAAATTTTATATGGATCACAAATAATCTGACCATACCATTCATAAATTCCCCAAAATTGAAGAGGAACATGAGAAGTTAGGGAAGAACAAAGGAAAGAAGACAAGTTATGATTTATCCAGTTTGAAGAAGGTATGGAGTTGGATCCTTAAAGTGCTTATGGATTGCATTTCTTTGCATGCTCATTTCACTCATGCTTATGGGAACCATTTTGTTCTATTAAATAACTTCCACCATAATTTTAGGGTTTCATTTCCTTTCTTTCTCTAGTCATCCCTTAAAGCTAGTTTCAAACACCACAGGAATAATCCTGATAAAAACCCCATTCTCCATGAGGTCTTATTGGTGCTCATTTATGAATATTATAAAGCCCTTCCTACTCCCTCTAATCCTATATTAATGCAAGGGTGATGATACTTCTATTTGGGAGTCAGAGAATGATTATAGTGATGAAGAGGACACTGATTGTGGGGAAGATGAGTATGATTCATCCTCTAAAGTGAAGACTACTCCTAAGTCTAATGATAAATATAGAAACAAAGGCAGAGGTAAATAAATGGACTCGGAGGAGGAGGAATTTGTCCCCTCTATTGAAATCAAAACCACCACTAAGTTCACCAATTTATTTGGTTTATCTAGTAAGGGTAATAATTACCTGTCTAGGAAGAAATAGATCATTAGGAAGACTTCCTACATGCCCTCTCCTATTGACTTCATTGTTGTGTCTAAAGAGTTTTTCACCTTGCCCCCTGTTTTTGTTAGTACTATGGTCAAGATAAATATTCCTGGGCTTGACAAAGGTAAGAGTATGGCACATAATGAATACGGAGATAAGGAAATTCATGTGGAGATCCCTGTGGATCCTTCTCCTATTGTTAGTGTTGTGGCTCCTTCCCCTATTGTTAGTGTTGCTCAGTCTCATGGGGTTGCTTAGAGTTGTGATAATGTTGCTTCCTCATCGAATCTGAGGCCTAATTCCCTATATTTTAAACCTGACTGGGAGGATTATAGAATGATATGCTAGGTATGTCAAGGGAGAACACCATTGACTCTTTTACCCTCTTCAAATGGCTCTTCCATGAGAGTAAAGAGTTGAAGATCAAACAGAGATCCCTTGGTAGCAAGTTGGATGTGCTTGAGAATTATGTTGTTGAGATTACTTTGGGTTCTGATGGTGCTCTTTGTTAGAATCTGTGGACTATTGATGAGAAGAATGTTGTGATGGATTATTTGAATAAGATGGTGTCTTCCCTAGATAAGCTGAAAAATGACTAGGAGAAGAATTTTTCTGGCATTGAGGACAAGGTCAATAGTGGAAAGGAATTTCTCTAGACTGTGCTCAACCAGAGCCATAAAAGCATTAGAATTACTTCAGATTCCATGAATAGGATGGTTGAGAGTCTTGAGAAGAGGTATCTTGAGAAACACATTATCCAGTAAGATCGTAATAAGGACCAAGAGGCCTCAGGCCCAAGAAAAAGGACTAGAGTCAACCTGAAGAGGAAGGTTGAGAGCCTCTTCTTGGAATACAATGACCTAGAGAAGGTTGCATAGGATATGTCCAAGCTCAAAGTGGAGGTCTCTGAGGATCTTAAGAACCTGGGTTGATTTGTCCCTTTTCCTATTTTTTTTCTTTTTTATTCTCTGTTTTGTCATTTTACTCCTGTATTCGACTACCTTTTTCTATCTATCTCATGGGTAGCTTGTTTGTTGTTGGACTTATTTTGTCTCTTCATTATGGTTGGTGCTTAATTCTTATCTTTTAGTCTCCTTTTGTTAAACCCGGGTATGAGACAAAAAGGATTGGCCATCCTTGCTGGCCTTGCATAGTTGGTCATCCAAGATAGGGTCCTCACTGGTGCCAGACTTGACATATTGGGGATCACTATTATTTTCCTTGCACTTTGTGTGGATACTTTATGGAAACCTCTTACCACTTTTTCCTTCACTGTCCTTTTGCCCTTGATTGTTGATATTGGCTTATCCATAGGTTGGGCTGGTCAATAGCTATTGGCCCTAATCTTTGTGATCACTTTAAGTATTTAGCCTTATTATATAAATCTTCTACATTTGCACCTCTTTGGAAGGTGATGCCTTCTATAGTCATTTGGAATATTTGGCTTGAAAAAAATCAAAGAGTGTTTATGGAAAAACCTACTTCATGGATAGAGGTGATTGGAAAAATAGAGAAGTTCATTTTAGACGTCAAGCTTTAATATCGTACGAATTTGATCAAGACAAAGAAAATTTTTACTAAGTAAGACTTTTTTAATATATGATAACTGGCCTCTTCTTCATTCCCTTCCACCTCATGGCTTCCAATCTTCTACTTCATCTTCCTCTTCCCGCTTATCAGCTACATGGTTTTCTCCTCCATCATGTTTTGTAAAATTGAATTATGATGGTGTTTCTAGGGGGAATCTAGGCATCTCTAGATCTAGGGTTTTTTTGAGATATTCTGATGGGATCATCATTAGATAAGTTTGTAAAAAGTTACCCTTAGATTCCAATAGTTTTGGAGATAAAAGCTCTTCTCCTTGGTCTTTCTCTTTCAATCTCCATGAATATGCCTAACATCATAACTGAAGGAGATTCAATGGTGGTTTATAACATAGTCTCCTCTAGAAAGACTTCCTCATGGAAATTTATGTGCAGGATGGATTTGGTTTTACAAAACTTAACATTTTTTCAAACCTTTGAAATCAAACAGCATTTTAGAGAAGAAAATATAATTGCAGATTTTTTAGCAAACAAGGCTATTGATGATCCATTTCCGCTTGAGGAAGGGATGTAAACTCTCTTTCACACTTGATTTAATCCCTATCCTCATCATGATGGGGGAAAATAATTCACTATGTTGTGGTATCATTCTGTGACCTATTTTCTATCTAATATGTGCTTTGGGGGTCTTTACTTTGATGGATCTGTCTGGTTTACATTATAGACTATGAGCTTTTCAATATAAGACATCTTTTTGAATATATATGGATTTTGATTAGTATTTGGATCATCCCTTAGGATGAATATGGTTAATTTCAATGTTTTATGAGATTATGGCTTTCAATCCTATCCCATGTATTTATTTGTATATGTGGATTTTTTCAATAGGGTTGGTTATATTCATTATGCTGGATACGTAGTTTATTCCACATAGTTATTTGTATGGGTTGAACCAAGGCCTTTTGATGAGCCTCACTCATTCACATGGATATGTGGTTGATAGGGTTGTGTGGGAGATATTGGGTTGACATATTATAATAGCTATTATAACTAGTCACATATATTGTGTTTGTATCATCTGTATCATCCTATGTCAATATGATAATCCTCTATCTTTGGTGGGCTATACTGATCAATTGGAATTACTCTATTTATTTTTAGTCTATCGGTATCAGCAGTAGTGTGGGGTAGACTATGGTCTTGGCATAGTCTTTATTCATTTATCAATTTTTAATTGGATTCTAGGGGCATTGGTCACTTTTTTTATTCTACTTCCTCTCACAATATGAAATGCAAGGTCCAGGTTCCTCCCTAGCAATGGGAAGTGAAATACACTTTACCCTATAACACAGCCAAATTAAATAGCATTTTTTTGTTGTGCATGTATAAATATAAAAGTATAACTTCATACCTTGATTGGTGTGGATTGGCTTAATGAGAATCCTGAGGCCCTTCCAAATCACGTTGTCTCTCGATTCCTAACTGTTATGATGGATATTTCTTTGGATTCCAAATTTTTTATGATTTCTCAAAAATGATTGTGGTTGATGGAATTTATGATGAGGATCTCATTTTTAGACTGTTGCAAACAAATGATATTCATATAGGTTTCTTTCCCATAGTAGGGTTAGTTGATATAAATACTTTTTTGGCTAAAAACTTTTATAGAGATCTTTTTTCTTTGATTTGGAATGCACTAGAGGATGGGGGCCTTTCTTATATTGTGTAGGAATATGCTCGCTTGATGGGTTCTTCTGATCCTTTTGTGTCTAAGTTATTACTTTCAGATTGCTTGGCCATCTACACCATCATAGTACACTGAGATGGTTGTATTGGATATGATATATTGTCATTGGCATCATAACATTCTTACTGGTTCTTTCCTGCCAATTATGCAACTTGGGGATTGGAATCAGCCTTCATAGTGAATATTGGTCCTTCCTCTTGGATACTTTGGACGGTGTTCTAGCTTCCTTGACAATGGCATCATCATCTTCCCATGTTCTTGTGTCCTTTCATCCCCAGGGGATTCTATATTGGATGTATGTGGGTTCATGGGGTGTTCTTTCTGGTTTCTTGTGATGTAGGGGTCTGACATTCCCCAACCCGCTAGCTGATGCGGTTGCTAATGTAACAAGTTTCTTTCTTTTCTGATATTTTATAAGATCTGGGCAAGACCAAAGGTTTTCTTCCCTCCATTCTTTCCTACCAGTGCCCACACTGAATGGAGGTGTAAAATTTTGAATTAATATTGAAAAATAATTGATAAAACTTTTGAATTAAATATTATCATTCGCCACAGCCTTTATCGTTTATCATCACTATTTTCATTACCCATTTAACTATTAAAATAGATTCTCTGGAGGGTGTTATGATGTCAATTCCATCAAATAATTCTATACAAAGGTGCTTACGGTGGTCATGGAGTACGTTTCTTTCAATGGGAGTTACAAAAGGGCCCATTCCTACCATTTCATGTTTTTATGTCATTTCTGACATAAGGTGAGAATTTCTTTCCCCTTCTACCTATTGCAATCTCTCTGTCATAGTATTACTCACCACAGTCATAAGGAAAGTAAGCCCATTCTATAGAAGGGCTTGATTCTCCTGATTGTAGAACATGATAAGAAAGTTGTGGCCTCCAGTCCTCTTATTATTTCCTCGAGAGACTTGGGCTCTGCTAAAGCAAGAAAATGGATTAGGGTGGGTGAAGAAATCGTAGAGCTGACTATTAAAAAGTTGAAATTTGAAAAAAAAAATAAGGGTATGGAAACGGACTTGGATGCTCAGAGTGTCGATGGTTATGATGGAACAAACTACTTCCCCCACTCCCAGTCTGATGACAAGAGTAAGGAATCTTTGTCTATTTCAGTGAGTACCTCTGGTGAAGATGAGATCAAAACTATGGGAGCCCATATTGTTAAGAAGAAAGGTAAATATCCTGAGGTCGTTGAGGAGGATGTGGGTGGCCAAAAAGTTCCTATTTTTGTCAATTACGTGAGTTTGAAAGAGCATGACATTCCCATCTCTCTGAAGCTCAAGGTGTTTATGGATGTGCAGTCAGAGAGGAAAGAGGAGAAAACCCTAGGTCATGACACTGTTGAGAAGGACCATATCCTTACTTCTTCTAAGAACAATCCTTTCTCTAGACTAGTGTATATGCAGGAGTGGAATGTCCAACTTCTCCAGGAGGACATGGACGATAAAATTAAGCCCCCATTTGGAGTCCTTCAAACAGTGAAGGTAATGTCATTGTACTCATTTCGACTGATGAAATGGGTATTTAAGGAAATCAAAAGTCTTCATCTCAAATTTAGAGCTTTGTCTGCTCGTTTTGATCTCATCCAAGGTAATCAAGATTCTGGGTCGGCAGGGGTTGATGGTAAATAGAACAAGGAGGATGGGAAAAATCTAAAGTCTTTGCATGAAAGATTTGACATTATGGAGAACACATTGAAAAAACATATGAAGGATAACAATATCTTCATGGGTTCCACTATGGAGTGTTTTAATTCCATTAAGTCTGAGATGGATTCTAGTTCCCCCACTGTGAAGATCGATGATGAAAAGACAACATGGAAGATGCAAGTCTGGGAAAATGCATGCGCTCAGCCAAGAAAAAAGAAAATCCAAGATAGGATTTTGGAGCTGTTGGATTTCAACGCTGCCATCAAAATGGTCTTCAAAGCTAAGAAGGAAGTGGAAGGCACTCTCCTAGAGTTTGCCTAGCTCCTGCAGTTCCTCTATTTTTTGTTGCTTCATCTTTGGGCTTTTGGCTGTCGGAGAGTCTAGCTAGTTTCTGGCTTTCTTCTCTGGTTGTTTGTTTTGTTCTGGGTTTAGCAGGATGGGTCTCAGTCCTGTCTCTATTTAGTCCTTTTTATGTTGTCTATCTTTTTTGTAATGGGTGTAAGGGGTTTCAGGTCCCCATAAAACCTATTTTTACTAGCAATCAAAAACTATTAAAATAAACAATATTTAAGAATTTAATTAATGTGTCTAATTATATATTTTAAAGAAATAAATGAAATTTGTAATTATGATCTCACTAGTTAACTTCATCTTCGAATACAAACTTCTTTGTCTCCCTTATCCATATGATTATCTTCATATTTAAGCTTGAACTGATAATTTTCTATGAAGAGTTGACTTATTTTCTCCACTATCTTGATTTGATACAATAATTAGTTTAGTTAATTCTAAGTCTTTGATCTTATCCTTATCCTCCAAGTATTCTCTTTAACTCTCATCATTTTAAATAATCAATTTTTTATACAATTTTAATCTATCATATTCTATTCTCATAATCTATAGTGAACTATTCTGGTAATTACCATCCACATCTATTCATGAGCAAGTCATTGTAGCAAGCTTGGTCTATCATTTTCTTGAAGTTGGAATATTTTGTACAAATTACTTGTTATTTTTAGTATTTTATTAACTTAATTTAAATTCTTCACAACATTGTAGTAAACCCAATGTGAGCATGTCAACCCACTAACTAATTATGTTGTGTGGGAGTTTCACGTGCTAACCCGCTCACAAATTATGTTGCGTGGAATTTTTTTGGTGTTTCCTCTTTTGCATGTTCCTTGCATTTAATGTTGATCTAGAGAACAACATTTTTTAGAAAGCTCTTGGTTTGAAATAGATGATCTTATATGATACTAGTATACATGCTTTATAGACTTTTATAATATGTGCACATACTTGCCCCTACAATATATATAATATTGAAAGTATATACACTACTAAGGTCGCTACAATATAAATACAAAAATATATGACTATAAACTCATTATGTTGTGTAATATACTCATTCTTTGAAATATATAATGAGAGTTTGAATATTATTCAACATATACTCTTAGAATATTAGAACATATACTCTTGAATATTATTCAACATATACTCTTAGAACATATTATTCAACATTATTTTGTTGCTGATGGTTTTGGTTTTTTTGGCTGGGATGGTCCCTTGGTTCCCCTGCTCTGCTATGGGGATTAGTATTAAGTTTAGAATTTTGTTTTGGTTGAGCCCTGCATGGCTTCGTGACAATATTATTGATGACATTACTGTTAGTAAGCTCTCTAGTTTTATGTTTTTAAGTAGGACTGAAACTTTTTTTTTTGATAGAGGCAGAACTTTTAATGCCTGTGATAAACTGTTAATCTGCTATAAGCTTCGATTGGTGCCATTAATATGCTATTAATGTGCTTCTAGTCCCCTATCTCACGGGCTAGCACCCTCTTGCTGCTTTTTCTATCAAAAACATATACTCTTAAACTTTATTCCATGATGATACACACATAACTATCAACAATTAGAAGTGAGTACATGTGCATATGAGATTGAAATATACCTTCATATGTCAATTTTGGTATTCAATAAATTAGTGTCTTTTGATCTTGAAGAAGTGAGTGATGAAGCTCCTCTCTCGCACACTTGCAGATCTCAAGAATTATAAACACCACTTCTTTATATTTTCTTTCTAGGAGGTTGACCTTGGATTTTATCACCAAGGCAGTTATCTCAACTATAGTGTTTTAGTGGAGTAGAAAGAGACGGGGTGAATCAAAAGACATGTCTCTAAGATTTTTGTTTCTTTCAGGATAAGTTCTTAAGAAATTTATACCTTTTGTAAGTGAGAGAGAAGGGTGTGTTACCTTTTTATCTCAACTATTTACCATTATTTCACTTTTGATTTCATGAATTAAACCTCATGTGTCCATGTGATATATCAATTATTCATGTAGATGTTTTCATAGCCTCACTTAAGACCTTCAATTTTTCTTCAATGATTCATGTAGATGTTTTTATATCCTAACTTAAGACCTTCAATTTTTCTTCCATGTGGTCTATTAATTATTGTTAGACCCAAGAAATTACTCATGACATTATTTCAAGATAAATTTGGGTAGTGGTTTAATCTCTATGGTAAAGGATACATAGGCAATACATGAATTCTCATTTCTAGTTATCCATCACCTTATAAATAACATATTTGTAGGGTTTGAGACTTGCACCTAAATAATTTTTAAATTTTCATATGTCTTTTCTTTTACCCTTTGTTAGATTATAACCTCCCAACTTTAAGCCAAAGGCATATTTTATCCTTTTGTGCCAAATTTTTTTGATCTTTCTATAATTTTCTTAGCTTAATTTTCAAAAACTAAAAACTAAGAAATCTTTTAAAAACCTATAAAATTTTAAATTTTCAGTATTCTCATTGTAACAAGGAACCGAACTTTTTTTTATTGTTTTTAATGCTTTACCTCTAAATACTTTATTTCGGGTTTCAGAACCCTGTAAAACCTGTTTTACTTAATCAAAAACAAGGAAAGAAATAGAAAAGACATGTTGGGTTATACACTCTTGTCGTATTTGTGGTTTGAAAAATTAATCTAAAAATATGTATTGGAATAGGGAGTAGAAGAAAAAAAATATGATATGTCAAATGCAAATGCAAATGAATTATGATAGGAGTTATGAATCGAATTGGAAAAAGATTACAAGTATGTTCAAAAGCTTGTTTCTTTTGACCGTTATTACTTTTAACTATTTTTAGTTTGTTAATTCAGAATCTTCATATTTTTACTTTTGTTAATATAAACTCCCTATAAACTCTTTGTTACTTGATGGGCTGGGCTTGATCTCCAAACCCTATATTTATGTTTTGATGAATGAATTTTTTATTCAATTATGTAACAAATTAAAGTCATTCCCCTAAACCTAATGAGACCCAACAAGTTTAAATTTTCTTTGATGGTGGGAGTCTGAGGACGCTCACTGTCAACACCTAATTTGAAAAGAAAAATAAAAACTTGTCGATAAGTGAACAGGATCGATCACTGTTGGCGGTCAACCCCTAATTTGGGACGACTTACAGAAACTCTTTCCAGTTTTCTTAAGCATTAGTATGTCGATGAAAATACTCTTCATTCAACAGAAACAGCAAAAAGAAGCGTGCAATATCACTTCTTTCACTTACCACTTATTTAAATACTACTGCATGGGTATATACTGTAATAATAAATCGATCATAAATTTCAACTTTTAAATTTAAATCTGTAAACAATTCTATGATCTGCGTGCATGACAGTGCTCTATTGACAGCCTTTAAAGGTCTAAATGACACAGTGATATAATGCCTTGTTTCCTCTGTTATAATACCTATGTTCTATCTTCTTGCACATAGCACGGATTTGTGAATCTCACAATGCAATCTGCAGTTTAGTGAACTGGGAATATAGATATCGGTGAGGACAATGCATATCTACAGAGAAGAAACTTCCATGAAAATAGCAGAGAAGAAATGAGAATTCTATTCTCTATCCAAAGGTAAATAAATTTCATGGGGATTAAATAGAACTCTTAGACATATAAGGTATAAACAAAAACTATCTGTTGTGCGTGTTAGTTATTCAAAAAAAATTGTTCGCATCGGCTTCAAGTCAAGAATTCTTACCACTTTTCACCTAGAATATAGAGATCCAGTAAAAGATACAGAGGCTCCACCATCTTGTTCGAGAAAACCCTAAAGATGTTGCAAACCACTTTCAGATGCACGCAGCTTGGCACGGTGCAAAAGCATTTAAATCAGCTAGTGAAAATCATGCTCATTGGATCGTGCCAATCTGCGGCTTCTCAAAGGAATCAGCAATTTTTCTCTCTCAATCTTCACTGCAATGCTTGAATTAGATGGTTGCATGGGTATTTATAGAGAGCCAAAAACATTAAAAAAAACAATCTGTGAAGAGATTTCTTCTCACAGTATTGGGGACCAATGCATTGCGTGGCGGGCCACAGCACTCAAAGTTGAATGCCATTCTCAGCACACATCTTTTCCCTATTTTTTTATTCAACGACATAAATGGATCGTCAGAGACTTTAATAACGATAGGTTTTCTTGAACCTGTCCTGATTTTTTTAATAAATCAATTATATAGCCTAGGTAAGCCATTGTTTACAGTCAAGTGTGCAATCATGTTGTTAATCTTTCAATTTATTTGTTTAATTATTAGTGTTTAAATTAGAGGTAAGACATCTGAATTATTATGAAATGTATATAGTATATTTGCATATGAACATGTGAAGTTTATCTAAATCATGGCTGAAAACTTAATTCTTAAATTCATGAAAGTTGATTGTATTAAAATAAGTAAAATAGAAAAATATATTTACATATTAATTTCTAGAATTTATATAAACCATGGCTGAAATCTAATTCTTGGGTTTGAGATTTTAGGGAGTCAAAGAGATGGATGATTGCATGATTGATTTCCCACAAGAGGAAAGACTTTATGCTTTTCCCACCCAAGTTCCATTTGGAAATTTGTGCGCAGTAAGTACATTTTCGAGTAGATGAAGAAGTTAAATAACATTCTGTATTATGTTTGGGGTGTCCATGTCGGTAAGGCACAGTAGTGAGGGAGGTGTCACTCATTGGGACGAGAGAAAAAAATAACATGGGCATCCAATTTCTATCTTTTGTTCTGACGTTGAAGACGGTGGATGTTAATTCCTAGGACTAATGTCAATTAGGTATGGAGAAAGTAAATAGCGACTCTGATGGCATAGCACTTCAGTTTCAAATGCTTTGATTTGACATCATCTTTATATTGTTATTCTTTTCTGCAAGAGCACCATTTATGATTTGTTATGCTACAAACTAAAGTACAAAATGTACAAAACGCCCACCTCTGATCTAATTTCATGCTTTGAAATTACATTGATATTTGATAAATCAAATTAAGAGAGTTGGAGGATTGGTCATTTAGCTTTCTTTTTATTTTGAATATCATATTAATCTTGAGGTTAGGAGTATATTTTTTTTCATATTTATTGTGAGTTCTCTTTGTTGCTTATGATTATGGATGTTTTTATTTTCCTTTATGCGTCTTCAAACATCATTAATTGAGTTGTTAATATTGGTGTTGAGAAGTTTTGATAGCATATGAGAATAGCTCTACAATTAAAGCATCATAGGAAGTTTGTTTCCAAAGTCTTTTCATATGGATATGTCTTCTAAAACACCTCTAGATGTGGTTCTCTTCCATTTGAGAATTGAATAGTGCTTGTTAGTGACTTGAAAATTATAACCTTAATTAATTATTTTGTGAAGGTTCCCCATAAAAATACACTTAAAGAATAAACAGCCAAGGGTTGCGCCCCAACTAGAGTCCACATTGATATTGTCCAAAACCTTACAAATGGGGCTTTCTTTCTTGTTTTTATCAAGCCTAGTCACATAGAGTCTATTTTCAAACATGGCTTTTAGTGTTTCTATGTCTTTACTCATTTTCAACCTTTGGACATGAGATTTTTTCATTTCAAAATAGAGAAAAAATTGTGGCTATGTTTGGATGGAGTTTCTGTTGGAATAATGGAAGGGTGTGTACTGAGAGGGGAGGGGTGAATCAGTACCCTTAAAAAATTTTGTCAATTAACCTTGGTACTCATTTTTTGCATAACCGACCATTGTATCTTTCACACTTCATGCATGCAATATCATATCATAAGTGTAAATGCATGTAAACAAACACTGAAACATTCATGAGACTTATTGGCACATGACACGAGTATTTGGTAACGCAGAAATCCTTGTTAAAAGGTAAAAACTGTGGTGGGGATGAAACCCACAAAGCTTCACTATCTGCACAATGGAAGCTTCTTGTTAGGGCTAAAAGTTGTGTTCACTTCTAATAATCTTACCCTGTTAGGAGTAAGATGTCTAACTTGTTAAGTCTACTCGGCTAAGAGATTTCAGCAACACAATGTATGTGTGCACTCGGTTAAGAGATTTACAATAAGACTGTTAAGTCCAACTTCTTAAAGGATTTTTTTGTTTGCTACAATTGTTAGAGAGTAGACAAAAATATAGATGACCTAATAGCTTGCAATCTTGAATTGCTGATTATTGATCTGTTAAGTTCACAAAATTGTATATCACCTATTGTGATGGATAACACCTATGTTATGCTCAGTATCCTTGAATGTAGTTCTTCATAACTGAATTCTTCTTTAACTGTCCTTCTGCATGAAAACCTTTGTTTGATCAATAGATGTCCTTTGTGACTACAATCATCATGTTTTTGATTGATTATACATCTATATATACAATTTTTGGACCTAATTAGGTTTCACGCTTTTCTTGAATAACTCTAAGATCAAAGGTTTACAACTTGACCTTGATCTCCTAGTTTGCATGAATACAATCAATTAAACTAATCAAATCCATCATTTACACTTTTCTTGATCCACAAGAAATGGTTGTATAGCTAAGGAAAAAGCTATTTTAAATACTAAAGTGTTTTAGCTGACATGTAGTTCTATCCACTTTTCCTGGTGTTAAAACTGTCTCTCAGTTAAATTGGTGCTCAGTGATGTCCCTTCTTGGTTGATATACTCTTCTCGGTTGATATACTCTACTCGGTGTTCAGAATGTTTTGGTGACCACTGCACTCAGTGATCACTGTCGCTCGGTGAATGTTGTTGCTCGGTGAATGCTGACCGACTGACCAAAATTGTCTGCTTGAATACTAATGACAACTTCTGATCCTTTAAGGATTATCAATCTCCCCCTTTGGCATTAGTATCAAAAACTGATATGTACAATATATATACCAAGCTCTTTATTTATACAATGACTCCCCCTATGTGCATGCCTTGGTATGTAGATACAATGTATGTACATGTTTCCCCCTTTATAATGTAATGTACATGTGCATTTTCCCCCTTTTTTGAAATTACTGACAAAGATGTATAGTTTACAGCTTGTCAAGAATGTGCTTATGAGATTGCTTGATGTTTGCAATTAGCTTTTCCCATTTCTCTTTTAGGTGTTCTAGGGTTATGTGCTCCAATGTAGTTTGAACGTGCATGTCATAGATGCTTTCAGATACTGACATCTCTGGGGTGGAAATTAGAGTCTTTGTCATAGTCATATACATGTCATCAGCAATGTGAGATTCTGTAGTAAAATGGTTTGTAGCTCATTTACTTCGGCTCTAATTTTTCTTTCTTCCTTTTGTATTTCAAGTCTTAACCATTTAGATTCAACTAGCTTTGCATAATGCAAGTTGAATGCATTTGGCTCGGTTGAAAGACTTTGTGCACTAGCTTTTAGATCTTCCTTCAACTTAGCTATTTGTGCATCCTGCTTAGTGGTCAAGTTTTCAATAGTACACAAATTTTGAGCTAAGGTAAGTAGTTTTGAAATAACATGATCTAGTGTAGTTACCAGATCAAAAAGTTTCACCTTGTTTACTTCCACTTCTTGGCTTATTTTCTCTGTGAGCCTATAGTGATACTTTTCTTATGCTCTTTCCTCTATGACCTTCTTAGCATCTATATTCTTTTATGTGATTGCCTCGGTCATAACTGCTAGTTGATCAATGATGGGTGCATTTTGATCAATCTGTGTGTCAGGAACTATCTGTAGTAGAATATCCTTTGTTGTTTCCAGGACTTGTGTATTTTTATGTTCCTTTTTTAGCTTGTCCTGTTGTGCTTTCCTTTTGCATAGCTCCCCATACCTTGATAATGACTCAGGATCAAGTGTTCTTGGATCGCAGTTGGGTATGTCTATTATCTCATTAAGGGTAACAGGGGTTTTACTTTTATTGTTCTTCTTCTTATTCAGAATGTTGCTTGATGTAGGGGAATGATGAATGATAGCAAGATCCTTTTGTTGCTCAGTTTTTGTCATTGATTTCTTTGGAGGTGTGGTGCCTTGGCCAGGTTTCTTGGTTAGTACCTGTTGGTTGGTTGTAGACGTCTTTACATCAACCTTTTCTTGGTCTACAGCCTTGTTTGCCTTTCCACTGTCTTCGATGGGTGCATCACTCAGTTTATCCTCTCCATTTTTATCTGTCTTTTCCCCTTGTTCATCACCTTTTTCCATCGCTCTATTTTTTTGAGGCTCAAGTGTTTTCTCCTTTGCTTCAGTTATTATATTGATAGCTTGTATCAATAAAGGCATATTACCTGGTATTTGTGCTTGTGCAACATTTGTAGTGTCATGTTCCTTTGTTTTCATGGTGACAATATTTACATCTTCATCAGCCTTTGCATCATTATCAGAATCAATATGAGTTATATCTTTTATTGTGATATTTGGTGTTTCCCCTAATGATATCAATATTTGAGGAATATCATCCATGGCCTTACTTGCCTATGTTGTCAAATCAATAGGATTGGCATCCTCGGTGTTGATGAAAATGTGTTCGAGGCTCAGTGTGGCCTCCTTCTCCTCAGTGTGACTAGTCTCGATTAGAGCTAGTACCTACTCTGGTGGATTAAAGTTTTTTTTCCAAATCTTATTACTATCAATGTCAATATCTTTCAACTTGTTCTGCAATACCTTGTATGTTCTTTTTTTTGCAGAAAATTTCTTTGCATGCTCCTGCATTGTTGATTCAATTTCTTCAATTGTGGAATTGGGCATGAAATTAACTAAGATTCTTTCTCTCATCTGTTTTTCCATGTGCAATGCATATGTCCACCTTGCTGATATTTTATCTTGTATCTCTTCTTGAATATGACTGCCAAATTGTAGAGGTACATACTTGTAAGCTACCATCATTTTAATGATTGCTTCTTCTATTTTTTTATGATCCTTGGTAGAAAGATTTACCCATTGTCTAACCTTGTGATGTGATATACTACATGTATTTATGATTGACTCTGTAATTTTATCAATTGTCTTCGGTATTTTGGCCTTATCTACTTGGATCCTCTGTTCTCTTTCTGCTTCTTTAGTATCACCCTAATCCTCTCTTCCTCTTACATATCTTTTTCCTTGTCTCAGTTCTTTTTTCTCGGTTGAGGCTTTTCTTTTCATATATGTTTTCAATGTGCCTTTCTTCAATGGTGGTGAGTCTACCTTTGTTTTTTTGCTTCTTGTTCTGGATTCAAATATCACATCAATAAATTTTGTTTTCTTTGCCTTTGGTGGCTCTGCATGTGATTCTGTAGACTTGGAATCACTTAGTTCTTTTCCTTCACCGACAAGTAACTTTTCCTCGGTGATATCTTTTGTTTGTTCCAACTATTTGTTAGTTACCAAGAGTTTCTTCTTAAGTGTTTTTACCATTTGAGTTTGCTTCTTCCCTATTTTCTTGACTACTAAGCCAGTCTTTATTCTTGGCTTGGCTTCCTCATATGTGCCAAATCTGCTTATAGATTTTTAAACTGGTTCATTTAGTAGGGCTTCAATGGCTTTTGTAGCCTGATCTATGTCAATTTCATATTCCAATGGTGGTAACCATGTTGCTCTTGGGTTGGCAGCTTTGATGAGTGTAGTGTCAGTGTCAACCACAAAGCATATCTCATCTTTTTATTGTTCCACCAACTGTGTAGGGATTCTCATCCTCTTTTGCATCCTATCCTTAAATGTTTTGAAGTATGCATCCAATAGTGAAATGAAATTATCTCCTAGTGATTTGATGTAATCACTAATCTGTGTTGTGATCGGTCGGTTTGTGTCCCAAGTGACATTACCGACTGAAGGAAAGAATTTTTGAAAGTAAAAGAATGTGCACATTAACAGAGAATCAAACTTACATGTATTAGATTGGGCTTATCTAATTTTTCTCATGTTTTCTTACAGTTGCCTCAATAGCAGCTCAGCTAGGTCCAATTACACACCTTTCTTTACTATCTTCTATGCTGTGTCAACTGCTCCGCAAGCAATGTTGTTCATTTTTCTTGCTTGAAAGATATTGTATCCAATTACATATGCACTGAACTTCATTTCAGGGTCGGTGATTTAATTCACTTTTAGACCTTTGTCGTCCCATCCGGCTCCCGTTAGCTTTTCAATCTCTGGGAGTCCAGGGTGCCTTAGGGATTTTTCCTTTTCGGTGATTGGGTATCATGTTACTACATGAATCACATCCTTTGTGATTGGTTTAGGTTTATCTAACCATATTTTACCATCATGCACTCGGCTGAGCACAAAGCGAATTCATTCTATTTTGAATTCTTTCAAGAATAGTAGGGCATTGGTTAACCCTTTCACTTTGATGTGTTTGTACTCATCCTTCAGGTTTCTATCCTTGTATAGCTTCTGATAAGCTTCTTCAATTTTAATGTCCCCAATCTCTGCAACTTTGTAGTGAATGTATGCATGATCGGATGTCTTTGACCAGCAAAACCCTAGGTGGGATACTTGAAAATGCTCCCTTGTCGTTGGGTTGAGTAGCAACCTCAGGGAAGAACTTGTAGTTAGGTTCATCACAGGTCAAGTTCTTGATAAGAACAAACTTCTTATCCTTTACCATTTTGATCTTTGAGGTTCAGGAAGTGGTTGCCATTTTTTGTAAAATTAGGGCTTCTTTGTAAATAACCTGATAGCTCGGTAGGTTTAGATACTCACTGGAGGTTCACAGTGAATGCTTGAAATCTATTTGATTTGCTTTGGAGATGTTGTGAATCGCTCTGCAATGTTGTCGCTATGAATCGCTCTTCTCTCTCTGTAATTTTCTCTTAAACGCTGGGTGAACAAATGAGTTCACATTTTCCCTTTTTATAGAAAAATATAACCTAAGTGATGCATTAAATGCTTCACTTACCACTCGGTCAAAAAAGTAGAGATGCTCAGTTAACACACTAAGGACTTCAACTCGGTGAGTATACAATACTCAGTACAAAGTGTCAACATGGTTGTCTTCCACATGTTTACCGACGATGCTCGGTATATAGTGTCAACTTGGTTATCTTTCATATGTTTACCGGTGTGTAGTTTATACTCGATTTATATTAACCGACTAGACTAGATTTACAAAACATAACATGCAGTACCATAGTGCATCTACATTCATGCTAATTTGGCATATTTTTAATGAATATAGGAAATGATGTAAAATAAAACTTTATAGAATGCAGTTCTATAGTTACTTGTATTTCTTAGGTTGGGGTGGTGGGATCACCTAATCCATTAGATGAGGTGTCACCAACTATAGTGCTTGGTCTAGCATTATCATTGTTTGAATCTCTCCTCCACATTTGATTTCTCATTCTCCTGATGTCTTCAATAGTATTTCCATTCGCAAAAGTGCTTGTCTCTATTACTTAGTCTCTATAGTCCTTGCTTAAGTGATCAACCTTATGACAGTGTAAGCATGTCATTCCAGGGTTAGTCTAGTTTCTAGATATTCTTATCCATTTCCTCATACAGTTAGTAGCTATATGTCCATATCTACCACATGCTATCCAATTTACCCAAGTGTTGTAATCCCAAACATATGTATTACCGACTCTTCTTGTTTTATATGCATTTTCTTATTCTTTGGATTTCCATACTTGCTTTATCCTTTTTCTGCATTCATGAAATGTATGGCCATGCATGTTGCAAGTAGAAAAAAAATTTTCCATCTAAGATCATTTCTTTGGTTTGTTCAGCTAAGATCTGCATTCATGTGCTTTGTGTCCATGGTTGTTACAGTTATAACAAATACCTATGAATGTAGAAGTAGTTTTAGGGATACCTCTTGCCTTGCTCTTGCAAACATTTGATGTGTGGCATGGTTTTCCATAGTGATTACATGAAAACTTCTTTTGTCTTATATTTGAGAAGACATTCCTTTGATCAGCTCGGTTTGATGATTCTTCATGCTCGATATACCCTAAACTGGTATTGTTGTTGATTCTTCTTTGTCCATTCAGAAATTCATCCATTCTTTTTGTACTGTCTTCATCTTTCTTAAACATATCATTATGATGTTGTTGAATCTTTGCTTCATGCTTCAGTTTCTCATTTTCTTCTTTTAGTTCACCAATAACTTCTAATTTTCCATTAAGTTCTATGTTTACTCGGTTGGCCTCATGACTCATAAGAACTATTTGATTGGTGATCTCAATGTGATGTTCAGTAAGTCTCTGTATCCCAAATTCTTTCTCTTGTAATTTTTCAGCAATCTTTCTCTTGTCATCAATAGCTAAAGTTCTTTCTTGTTCAGCTTTTCTTGCATTATTTATAACATCAATCATTCTTACCATCTGTGTCTCTTGACCGATCTGCAGTACTTTTACTTGTTTAGTCAAATGTTGAGTAATTTCATTTAGATTTGTAATGCTTCCTTCAGATGTGTCAGATGTATTACCAGATCCAGATCCAGATGAATCAAATAGGTCAAACATCTCTTCTTCATGATAATCATTTTCATTGTAGTGAGATGCCATGACTTTTCTTTCAGCCAATAACTCTTTCATTTTGATTCTTTCCTCTTTGTATTTCTCAAAGAAAATTTGTATTTGCAACTTCTGATTCTCAATATTTTTATCAAGCTTATACCTTTCCATTGTATGATCTTTTTCTCAAGTGATTAAAATTTTCCAAAATAAGAGATCTATCTCTGATACCAATTGTTGGAATAATGGAAGGGTGTGTACTGAGAGGGGAGGGGTGAATCAGTAGCCTTAAAAACTTTTGTCAATTAACCTTAGTACTCATTTCTTGCATAACCGACCATTGTATCTTTCCTACTCCATGCATGCAATATCATAGCATAAGTGTAAATGCATGTAAACAAACATTGAAACATTCTTGAAACTTATTGACACATGACACAAGTATTTGGTAATGCAGAAACCCTTATTAAAAGGTAAAAACTGTGGTGGGGATGAACCCCACAAAGCTTCACTATCTGCAGAATGGAAGGTACCTATTAGGGCTACAAGTTTTGATCACTTATAATGATCTTACCCTATTAGGAGTAACATGTAAGACTTGTTAAGTGTACTTGGTTAAGAGATTTCAGCAACACAATGTATGTGTGCACTTGGGTAAGAGATTTACAATAAGACTGTTAAGTCCACCTTCTTGAAGAATTTTTTATGTTTTCTACAATTGTTAGAGAGTAGACAAAAATATAGATGACCTGATAGATTGCAATCTTGAATTGCTGATTACAGATCCATTAAGTTCACAAAATTGTATATCACCTATTGTGATGGATAATACCTCTGTTCTGCTCAGTAGCCTTGAATGTAGTTCTTCATAACTGAATTCTTCTTTAACTGTCCTTCTACAAGAAAACCTTTGTCTGATCCATAGATGTCCTTTGCAGCTACAATCATCATGTTCTTGATTGATTATACATCTATATATACAATGTTTTGACCTAATTAGGTTTCACACTTTTCTTGAATAACTCTAAGATCAAAGGTTTAAAACTTGACCTTGATCTCCTAGTTTGCATGAATACAATCAGTTAAACTAATTAAATCCATTATTTATGCTTTTCTTGATCCACAAGAAACGGTTGTATAGCTAAGAAAAAAGATTTTTTAAAGACTAAAGTGCTTTAGCTGACTTGTAGTTCAGATCCTCTTTTCCCAATGTTAAAACTGTCTCTCGGTTAGACTGGTGCTCGGTGATGTCTCTGCTTGGTTGATATACTATGCTCAATTGATATACTCTTCTCGGTGTTCAGAATGTTTCAGTGACAGCTGTTCTTGGTGAACACTGCGCTCGGTGATCACTCTCGCTCGGTGAATGTTGTTGCTCAGTGAATGCTGACTGACTGACCAAAACTGTCTACATGAATACTAATGACAACTTCTGATCCTTTAGGGATTATCAGTTTCTTGGCTTTCCTATTCTCATGCTAGAATGTTCTATCCAAAATAAAAGTATTGCTAGACAATGGCATTTTCATTGAGCTAGTTGATTTCCTCAACTCATTCATAAAAGTATGTTTATATCAAAATTGATCTCTCCAAGGGCTTGAAGGAGATTGTTGAAATGCATATTTAACCAATGAGATACATACAATATGTTATTTATATCAACTTTCTCAACAACTATTTCATATAGATCAATATATTAATCATAACATCGAAGAGTGTCCCTTGTCATAATAAGCATGTTCATTATCTTATTAATGATACTCCTCCCAAAAAAAAGAGGTATTTCACAAGATTTGAGTACAAAAAAAATTTTAATGCTATGAATGGTGTTGTACTAAAATATCCTTCAATTATGGCGGTGAGCTACCCAAAACTAAGGAAACACTCCTTTGAAACTCCAACACATGGAAAAAGTGTTTTCCCTCGCATGGAGATTCATCCAATGAGGCAAATAATCCATTATATAGAACATTAATTTTACATACATGTTATCTTCTAAGAGAGAAGTTTGTATTCATTTTCTAACACCTTTCCTTAGTGGTCCAACATTATTGTTGTAATTCACTAATAAGTCATCTTAATAGTTTCAATAATTCTTTGATAATGAATTCTTACAAAATTTATGTTATTTTGGACAAGCTAGATAGAAAGGATATGACCCTTGAGTCTTGTTAATATTTTTTTCTCTTATTATGTTCAAGGTCTAATAGCCCTCACAAAAAAACTTGTAGACAATAAACTCAATGGATACTTATACTACTAGAAAATACTTATTTGCAGGGTGTAAATTTCTAAATTTTTTCCTTTCAATTCATATTGCATAATTTGGCAAGAAATTCATTTTTCTATAGCAATCATGATGTATAGCTTCAATATTCCATGTTGCCAAGAGTTTTAGTTCTATTTTTTAAGGTCATAAAAAGGGATGAATTAAATAGTCCATTATTAACTATGATAGAATCCTCTAATGAATCAAAATTCAAAAACTAAACTTATTAAAAAAGTACACATGATTGCGGCCACCCCTGCCCCCCCTCCAAATCATTGAATTGTAATCTACCTTGTATCAAACTATATTATTAACACTTTATACTTAGTGGTAATATAATTATCACTTCCTAAACAATGAAGCGAAATGGATCTTAGCACAATTTATAAGATAAATTAGGTCACAAAATGGAATATATTAGGCTACAATAAGGAAAAGTATATATTTACTTTCAAAATAATCACACAAAAATAAGAGCTCAAAGGAACCAAAAATAAAGCCTCTCAAAGGAACCAAAATTAAGCCTCAAAAATTTTCAAAATAGGAACTACCTAGCATCACCTATGAGTGATCCAGATTATTTTGATAATTTAGAGGATAATGCCTGGTGATTCATTAGCGTTATTGTTGAATACACAACAAACAAAGTGTAAACCTTCATTTCATACAAGATCTTTAAAAAATGATAATTCAATTTTGGCTTATTCGTGAGAGAGATGTATTTAGTTGAATCCATACAATTTTTGAAAGCTCATGGAAAGATGTATGACCCGAGTCCATAAAAATTGGTCAAATTCATGGGATAGATGTATTCCCAACTAATAAAATATGGATTAAATCATGTGAGGTGTGTGTCATAAGTTGAAAAATTCTTTGGAGGGATGTATTATCATGGTACTATTGCAACTCTTATATTTTCTTCGAATTGAACCCATTTATATTTTTTAAGAAGTTGAAAGGTCACTACATCCATGTCTTCATTTGGAGTCAAAATGAACAAGATAAAATAAAAAAATTATTATATTCAGATGATATATTGATTAAGGCATTAGAATATATTATTTTATTTAGATGCTCTAACTTCTTTTATTATCATTACCTCCCCCTAGGGAGGCAATAGACCCCATTGTAAATGCTAGAAAACATGCTCATTTTCTATCTTATTATTATTGTTGGACTTCAATATTAACAAAATATGTTTAAGTTGATTTAGGTGAACTAAATAGCATTGTGCTTAATGTTGGTACATGACTATAGTACCAAAATCGATACATATGTAGTGTAATTCATAAATAAGAGAATTATAGTTGTAAAAAGGGTTGAAAATATATAAAAATTTGAAAAAATATAGTACTCACTTTTCTTAGTTATCAATCAAAATCTATATCATCAAAACCAAGAATCAGCTCTAGATAAAAACCTACAATAAGTAAAAACCAATAGATATCCAACAAGTCTTTTTATTCTACAATCAAAACCTAGAAAATATTTTTCTTCTCGACATGTAGAAGACGAAAATGTGTTACAAATTTTAACTTAAATTTGTAGAAAAGTAGTAGTGTCATGTTGTTTTGATGTCTCTTTTATAATGATCTACTTGATATTACTAAAAATTTAATGGATACCTAAAAAAAATTCCCTTGTTACAAAAAATTGGGAAAATAAGTTTTTTTTTTCCTTTGTGCAGAGAATGTGAATCTAATGAAAAATAAACCCCTCTGAAAAAAATGGCTACAAAGCACAAGTAATTTTATTTAAAATATAAACCTATTATTTTATAAATAATTTTAAAAAATTTACCAAACTAGAAAAATAAATTCCAATCGAGAAGTTTCATTCTACTAATATAAACTATCTTCTAAATTTAGAGGACAATACCTAACAAGCTTCAAATAGTATTGTTAAACATGCAATGAACAATGTGTAAAGATTCATTGCATCTGAGATATAAACAAACATACCAAATTGGGAAAACTTTTGAGGAAGATGTATGCCCTCAAATCCATATAATTTCATAAAACTCATGGGAGATATGTGATGTAAAGGGGGTTGGATATACTCCAAAATAGATGTAGGGGCATCTTGGGATCTTGGAAATCTTGCATCAACCAAAAACATTTCTTTTTTTTTTCCTATTTGATCAATCCCTGATTTTCTTTCTTTTTCATTCAGTTTGTATATTTTTCAATTGTGATCCTTACAGCATGTTTGTGGCATCCAGATTAACCTTTTCCTAGGTTTGAAATTCATTTGGTTACTTCACGCATTAGATCTTATAAATTCTTGGTGGGACTGTATTCTTCTTCATGTTTTCTGACCAGTTTGTGTTTCCCAATCTCGTGAAGAAATTTCTCAATCAACAAAGCTTAACTTCTCATTCCTCGATGTTATTACATTTGTGTACAACCTACTTGAGGGATCATGATTCTTATTTCTTTCATTGGAAGTAGATCCTGATGATTTGGGTCTTGGCCTATTGTTTTATATTACATTTCCTTCTTACAGTTGAAGGAGGTGAAGAGAAACCTGAACTTGAACTTGAAAAAGGAGATGATAGGTTTATAAAATCCCTGAATAGAGTGAATGCAAGACCACATTTTAATCTACCTAATTATTCAATGATAAACTGGATTCAGATGGATTACTATATTGGATCACAGAGATGGAAGAATGCTTTGATTACGAAGGTACAAATGAGGATAAGAAATTGAAGTATGCTTGCATGAAGTCAAGAGAGGACATGCATATTTATGGTTGGAACATTTGCAAACTGATAGACAAAGAAGAGGCAAGGATAAAATCAGATCATGGGATAGGATGGTGAACAAACTGAAACCTAAGTTTTTACATGTTGATTACGAAGTAAGTTTGTTTACAAAGTTGCAAAATCTAAAGCAAAAGGATCTTAGTGTGAAGGATTATACTGTCGAATTTTATAGGTTGGATATCAGATTTGGTCATACTAATGATGATGATGTTGAAAGAGTTGTAAGGTACCTGAATTGTTTGAGGACATCAATTCAAGATGAGATTAGTTAGGTAAAATTGCAAAGTGTCGAGGAAGCTTATGAATATGCCCTAAAATATGAAGAGAAGTTGAACATGAGGCATGAACAAAGACAAAGAGGAAGAGGTGGAATATTTCTAAGAGGAAGAGGTGGACTATTTCTAAGAGGAAGAACCTCGGGAGGTGGAAGATCTTATTCAGATCATAATAAAGGAAAGACAAAGTTCAAAGAGGAAAACTCATACCGAAGAGATGACAAAAAAATTTAGAGAGGAGGTGGAATAGGAAACTATAGAAGGGATTATAAAAGAGTGTTTAGATGAACATGTTTTAAGTATGGTGGAGAAGGACACCAGGCCTTTGAGTGTACTCAACGTAAATCTGAGAAGAGGACAGAGAATAAGGGTAGATCTTCTTATGTAGAGAAGGAAACTACTAAATCTTTGGATTAGCCAGAGGATGGTGATGCCCTAATGGTAAGGAGAGTCATATGTCATGAAGAGAAAAAACAAGATCCATTGGTAAGAATAAGTATGTTCAAGACTAGATTTAAAGTAGAAGGAAAGTATTGTGGAGTAGTTATTTGAAGTGGTAGTTAAAAAAATATAGCTACCGAAGAGCTGGTTGACAAGATGAAGTTGCACATATTGAAGCATCTGAAGCCTTATCAGATAGCATGGATAAAGGATTATCATAAGGTATTGGTAAGTGAACAATTCCTAGCTAAATTGAAGATAGGACATTATCATGATGAAGTTTTGTGTGATATTATGCCTATGGATGTGTTTTATATCTTGTTGGGTAGACCATGGTAGTATGATAGACAAGCTTTGCATGATGGAAGAAAGAATAGGTATAATATTGTTGTGAATGGGATGAAACAAGTATTGTTTCCTTTGATTGAGACCCCTAAGAATGAGAATTGTACCTGTATAGTCAGAAAATGGAAGCACTTCCATATTTGACTGGTTTAGCCCTCTGAGTAAGTGGTTTGGGGTCATGTCAAGCACCCTGAATGGGTCTCTAACTTGGATCTAGCTTTTACTATTGTTCTTCCCCCTTTTCCACTTCTCTCTGGCCTATTTTAGGCACCCTGATCTGCAAATCTAAGTTCCTTGACCTCAAGGTCAAGGTCAACCTTCTAGGTCAAGGTCGACCTCGACCCTGACCTAGGTTAAGTTTGACCTCAACCATGACCTAGGTTAGAGTTTACCTCAACCCTAACCCAAGGTCCAAATTTCAAAGTTTCCATGGTTTCCGGATGTCGGGCTTCAGAAAGATTTAATTCCCACTTCAAGGTTGGTTATTTCGGTCTTCGAGGCAGTGACCCTTGAAATTATATTTAATATAGTTCCACTTCTAAGGGTATAGGCTTAATTGGAATTTAATTCTCCTATGTAGGCCTCTCTAGAAGATTGTACCCTAGATTGGTATATAAGGAAGCCTTCTCCTCTCATTTTCTCTAACCATCTAAGACTTGAAAAAATACAACTCTATGCATGATCTATTGAAGCAAGCATCTACTCTCAAGAATTAAAGCATTCAAAGACATTCAAGAATTCAATTCATCAAGGAGATCCATTGGTAGCCATTGAAGGATTCAAGCTTTATGGAGCCCTCTTGTTGAAGATTTCTCCATCCACATCTAGGAAAGCCTCTTCCTATTCCAAGATCCATTCAAGATTTGTGTTGAATATCTACAAGAAATTGATTTGAGACATCCTACATTCTTCATTCTATCTTCTACATTCATTTGGTGCATACATACTTGTGGATCCAAGCATTCGAATCCGCCAGAAGGGTTTCTATACAAGCAAGGTGAATTGGTTTATTTGCTTTGTTTATTTATGCAATTTCAATTATGCTTTAAGGTTAATTCCAAAATCGGGGTTTGACCAAGGAAAAACCCTCCCCCCAAACCAAAAAAAAAACATGTTTCTTGTAGGTACAGGTTCAGGACAGCAGGTTCAAGTGCAGATCTGGATACCCTTTTCGGAAGACTTTCGAGATCCAAAAATTGATCTTCCATCAGACTGTGAAGGTAAAGATCTACTTTATGTTCTGGTTCAGGATCAACTTTTTGTTCTATGGTAGGATCAACTTTATTTTTTGCGTCAGGATTGACATTCTATTTTGGGTCAAAATCGACCTAAGCCAGATCCAGAAAAGATTTCTAGGTTTTCTCTGTCTCTATCTTTTTGTGTCTACTCTGGTTGTAGAACTTCTAGAAACTCAGTTCAGACACCAGAAAACAACATTATTTAGATCTTGTATATTTTTAGGTTATTACATATCTTCAATTCATTTCAATTAAGGTCTTAATCAATGCAAAACTATTATATTCTTCATCCATTATTCGGGATTGTAAGACTTTCTTCTTTCTTCTTATTTCTGATCAATTGATGCATTTGTGCATTAACCATTTTCTTATGGTTGATCGAAGTGGATCTTTCCTTGGTGAAATTTAGGGCTAGGAAGGGGATCTTATCTTATCCTTAATACTATCAACATCAACACCACATTATCCTTTACATCCTTTACTTCAACACTATCAATTTTCCATCTTACATTTTCTATCATACATTTTGGTGAACCCGCGATCAAAAATTCTTTCTTTTTGGTGTTAGATTTAAATTTAATGCTAGATCTTGCATAAATATTAGATTATCCTTCTTTTATGTTCTTTCATTTATATTTTCTTAGTTTAGTTCATTTACATTGCATTGGTCTATGAGCTTTACTACCTCTAGTCCTACTTATAATATTCCAGTTAGAAGAAGTCGCAGACTTATGGGTTCCTTTGATCCTAAGTCTTCATCTCCTTTCCTTAGGATCCTGGATGACAATTTGATCACTCATGATTCCAATCCTTCTACAGAGCATAACTCTTCTCACTTGTCTCATGATGAGGATCATGCTTTAAGATTTCCTCCTGAGAAAGTCCAAAAACTATCAACTGAACTTGATAAAATGGGAAATTAACTTATTCAAGAAAACCATAATCAAGATTCTATTCAAGATATAGAGGCTCTTAATAAATTCCTTCGTGATAGTGATCAAGGTGTTAATATCTTGTGTGGTATTACTCATCTTGTGCATTTAAATTTTAAACCTTTAGCTCAAGAGGCTCAAGATTTAGGATTGACTCCTCCCGTCACTAGTGTGGTACCTTCTTTGGTTCCTTTACCTAGTAATCCTACTTGCACTCCTCCTTTAATGACTACATATCTTACATTTTCCAATCCTCTAGCTTCTAATCTTCCACTTCCATCTATTCCTTTGAGTGTTCCATCGGTGTCTTAACCTACCTCACATCCTTCATACAATAGTGTTCCTTTTTCTTATTCCAATCCTCTTCCAACTATGGTTACAAGTGTTCCACCAGTTGTGTCTTATATTCCTACTCCTTACATACACTTTTCCTAGTGTTCCTAATGTTTCTATGCCACCTATTTCTTCTAATGATTCCACAATCATTAGTTTGGCTCAAACTGTGTCATATTTATAACAATAACTTACATCTTTAACTCAATCCAAGTTTAGCATCCCTACATGTGACATGGGTAGTCCTTTATACCTATACATTATTTGTACTCATGTCCCTCAGCAAGCCAATATGCCTCTTCTTGAGAATTACAATGGTAAGGGAGATCATGTCACTCATGTTAAAACATTTCAAATCCTTTGTAGTGATTATGCTCATGACCATAGTATTTTGGCTAAGTTGTTTGCTAGAACCTTTCATGATAAGGCCTTGCAATTTGGTATTGTTCTTTACCTCCTTATTCTATTGATTCTTTTCCAAAAATTGCTAATACCTTTATTCAACAGTTCCAAAATAATATTGGTCTACAAGTTTCCCATAACTAATTTGATGCATTGTTAACAGAATACTACAGAAACATTGATTGGATTTATTGGTATATTTAAGCATTTGTATGCTCAAATTTCTTATCTTGTTCTTGATATTGATATTCAACATATGTTTATTTCAAATTTGCAAAAGGATATTAGAGATAAGATTCTGCTTACTGAATTTACCTCTTTTCATCAACTTTATGCAGCGCTTCATCATTATCAATTACAAGTGAATCAATTTGAGAGAAACACTCCATTGGCTCTTGTCCTAGTTGATAAGAGTGATGCTACTCCTAATCCCAACAAGTTACAGAAGCCTAAAAACTATGTTAAAATAAATAAATAAGCAAATGTAGTTGTTTATCAAGTTGTTGTTGCATCCCACAATGCCACTTCTACATCCACTATTTTTCGTTTAAATCATATTTTTACTCCTCTTTCTGAATTTTTACATTCTATTATGAGAAAATTGTTAAGTTCTAATATGATTACTTTTCCTTCTATTCGACCTCTTCTCCCTATTACGATGGCATCCAAATATTTTGACCCTAAATCCTTTTGTCAATATCATCGTCAGCATGGTCATGATACTGAGAAATGTTATTCTCTAAAGCATAAGGTTCAAGACTTAATTGATTCTAATGCTTTATCTATTGATAATTTTGATGGTAGTGGGAACAAATTTGTCTCTCCTCCTAATCAAAATCTCCAAATTTATATGAATCCTTTACCTACACATGATACTAATACCATTGTTCAATTATCTTCTATGGATATTGTTTATGATTCAAATATGGATGATCTCAACCATATTATTAACCATGTGGAGTGTGCTATTTCATCTCAACCTACTGTCCAAGATCCTTCACCTCCACCTCAACTTCAAATTCCACCTCAACCTAAACCGAAACCTCAATCTAAACCTTCAAAACAACCTAAGGATAAAAGATCTCGGGAACTCTCTATCACCTTTGATGATTCTGAGACCATTAAAGCTCATGATGGTCCCCTTTACATTTATGCTAGGATTGCTAAGATACCTACGCATGCTTGTCTTGTTGATCCTACTTCTTTAGTTAATGTCATCACTGAAGAAAATATTTTTATGAGTAACTTACAACGTGATTATTATGATACATCTAATGTGTGGATTCAAAATTGTAATGGTTTTCCCTATCCATCATTTGGTTTTATTACCTTACCTATTGAACTTTGTGGTAAAGTTGTGGACACTACCTTCGTTGTTGTCCCTACTTTTGATCAATTTCAAGTTAAGCTAGGTTTGACTTGGTTGACTACCATGTGTGTCATTGCTTCTCCTATCCACAAGTGTATTAAGCTCATTCATGATGAAGAGGTGAAAACAATTAATCATAGTTTATATCAACCTTCTAGACCTAGGGATTGTGCTACCCTTGACTTCTTTTGGCCTTCATTACCCAATTCATGTCCTCCTTGGCCTGATAATATTTTTCCTTCATATCAAGCCTATAAACATTGCAAGATTCTTGAGTTAAGCATGCCTCAAATCGATCTTAACCATGGTCTTTAGCCTACACATTCCATACCTCTTGTATCCATTACTTCTAGTTCCATTAATCAAACTCCTAGTATCACTTTTCAGCCTATTGAGAGTCCTACTAATCCTCCTATAGAACCTGTGAAGGAACCAGTTGTTCCTCCTAGTTCTCAACACATTTAAAACAAGACAAAATGTAACAAAACTTCTAATAAACATCGTAAGAAGCATCGAGCTAATGCGAGGGCCCGTGCCTCTATTCTTTGGAATTCTTTACCTTCTTTTGACCAGCCTATGCCTGATGTGTTGGAGGAAGTTAATGTTAATAATAATATTAAGATGAATGATTATGATGATCCTATTCACATCTTAGATTCTATTTCGATTAACCTTGATGAAGAAGATACTCTTGATGATCCTATTGATGCTAATGATGAATATGAGACTATTGATCTTGATACTGATTTACTTCATATTCTCTCCACACAACTTATAATTACACCTAGTATCGAACATCATGATTCTCAAGAGGATCCTTGTTTGGAACTGGCTATTATTCCTATGGTGTTGGAAATAGTCCTTCTTGCGAGTTTCCCACTTTCTCTAAATGATATACACCAAGATGGGGAGAGTAGGCAATGCGCTTGATTAGCTTTTCCTCCATGGTAGCCTTTCATGTGTTTGCCTATTGTATTGTTCTTCTCTCGTAATGTATTTGCTAAATGTTTGTTAGATTCTTTTATACAACCCTTGTTACTTTGTTGGTGCAAGGTGATAAAGGAATCGAACCTATTGTACAATTCTTCTATATGTATCTCTATTATCCTATATATTGTTTCATGGTATGTTGTACCTATGTTATTGTTCGTAAATGTTTTCCTTGTGTAGTCCACTTGGATTTGCGACATGGTAGAACTGATTCTTTTTGGTCTTCATGTTGTGGTCCGAAAAGACTCTTCTTCATAACTCTTTTGTTTTATTTCTCCATTCTGATTGTAGTTCTACTTTCTTTGGGGAATTATGTCAATTCATTTTCAATAATATCATATCTATATATACATATTATCTTATGATCATATTGACCCCACGGTAGGTAGATCCCTTTTGTGTTCTCTATATGTTTATGTGGTATTTCTCTTGATTTGTCTTCACTTGGGGGCATCTCATAGTGGAAACGTAATTAGTGGAGTTGTTTATGTTTCCATCAAAGCCATTTCTCATGTTAAAGTGTTAGCAATGACTTTAACGTGGGGGCATACACTCTACTCATCTTTTTTGCATACACTCACTTTCAAAATATTTTGAAAACTTAAAAATTTTCTCCCTTTATGGATTAGAGAATAATCCTTAAAGCATGGATTTTTACCTTATAGGATCCCTTGATCCCTCCAGTTTCAATTTACAATGTTTTGATCCATTAAAGACAGAAGGTGTCCTTAAGACTAGATCTTTCTATATGTTGACTTTTCTCTTTTGGAATAGAATATTCCTAAGAGTAAAACCTTGATGGGTTGACTAGTGAGTGGCCAAATTCACTACGCAGTTCAACTCCATCTTTTTTTTTGCACTTTTTCCTTGTGTGATTCACAATGGGACATAGGTTCTCATTGGGCAAGGTAATCACACCCTCTCTCTCTTTTTCTCTTTGACTAGTGATGTCTCTCTTATGATAATCTTAGGGTTGATAAACACTTAGGTCCTTGGGGGCTTGATTATTCCTTTTTCCCTTTTGATTTCAATAAGATTATCTTTTCTTTATGATCTCCTTTACCAAGAGTTTGCATCGAGTCCATACACTTGCTAAATTGGGGGCTAAATGTATAGTCAAAAAATGGAAGCACTTCCATTTTGGACTAGTTTAGCCCTACGAGTAAGTGGTTTGGGTTCATGTCAAGTGCCTTTAATGGGTCTCTAACTTGGATGTAGCTTTCACCCCTATTCTACCCCCTTTTTCACTTCTCTCCGGCCTCTTTCTGGTACCCTAATCTGTAAATCTAAGTTCCTTGACCTTAGGGTCAAGGTCAACCTTGACTCTGACCTAGGTCAAGGTCAACCTCATCCCTAACCTAAGTTAGAGTTGACCTTGACCCTGACCCAGGGTCCAAATTTCAAAGTTTCTTGGGTTTCTAGATGTCGGGCTTCCAAACGATTTAATTCCCACTTTCGAGTCGGCTGTTTTGGTCTTCAAGGAAACAACCCTTGAAATTATATTTAATATAGGTCCACTTATAAGGGTATAGGTCTAATTGGAATTTAATTATCCTATGTATGCCTCTCTAGAATATTGTGCCCTAGATTGGTATATAAGGAAGCCTTCTCCTCTCATTTTCTCTAACCATATAAGACTTGAAAAAAAGACAACTCTATGCATGACCTATTGAAGCAAGCATCTACTCTCAAGCATTCAAGCATTCAAAGACATTCAAGCATTCAATTCATCAAGGAGATCCATTGGTAGCCATTGAAGGATTCAAGCTCTATGGAGCCCTCTTGTTGAAGATTTCTCCATCCACATCCATGCAAGCCTATTCCTATTCCAACGTCCATTCAAGATTGGTGTTGAACATCTACAAGCAATTGATTTGAGACATCCTACATTCTAAATTCTACATTCAATTGTTGTATACATACTTGTGGATCCAAGGATTCGAATCCACCACAAGGGTTTCTATATAAGCAAGGTGAATTGGTTTATTTGCAATGTTTATTTATGTAATTTTAATTATAAATTATGGTTAATTCCAAAGTCAGGGTTTGACCAAGGAAAACCCCTCCCCCCCAACAAAAAAACCATTTTTCTTGTAGTTACAGGTTTGGGACAGCAAGTTCAAGTGCAGATCTAGATACCCTTTTCGAGACACTTTCGGGATCCAAAAATAGACCTTCCGTCGGACTGTGCAAGTCAAGGTCGACTTTTTGTTCTGGGTCAAGATCAACTTTTTGTTCTGGGTCAGGATTGACTTTCTATTTTGGGTCAAGATCAACATTCGGTTTTGGGTCAAAATTGACCTGAGCCAGATCCAGAAAAGATTTCTGGGTTTTCTTCATCTCTATGTTTCTATGCCCGATCTGGTTGCAGAACTTCTAGAAACTCAATGCAGACACTAGAAAATAGCATTCTTCAGATCTGCTATATTTTGAGGTTAGTACATGTCTTCAATTCATTTCAATTAAGGTCTTAATCAATTCAAAACTATAATATTCTTCATCCATTATTTGGGAATGTAAGACTTTCTTCTTTCTTCTTATTTTCGATCGATTGTTGCATTTGTGCATTAATCATTTTCTTATGGTTAATCAAAGTGGATCTTTTCTTGGTGAAATTTGGGGCTAGGAAGGGGATCTTTTCTTCTCCTTAATGCTATCAACATCAACACCACATTATCCTTTACTTCTACACTATCAATTTTCCATCTTACATTTTCTATCATACAGTACCTATGTTAGGGTTTTTTGAGTTGAAGGAAGGAAATTATTGGATGGCTTGAAGAGTGCAAATATGTGTTATGCATTGATCCCTAAGAAGTCTAATTTCAAAATAGAAGAAGCACAACCCAAGGAAATAAATGGCTTGTTGATTGAGTATGAGGACATAATTTTAGATAATGTACCTAATGGATTGCCACTTGTGAGAAGTATTAATCATTGCATAGATCTAATCCCTAGAGAAATATTTCCTAATAAAGAAGCACATTGGATGACACCTGTAGAGAATGAGGAATTGAATAGACAAGTGCAAGAATTGTTGAAGAAAGGATTGATTGGAGAGAGCTTGACTGCTTGTGCAGTAACTATAGTATTAGCACCAAAGAATAATGGAGAATGGATAATGTGCACCGATTCTAGAGCTATTAATAGGATCACTGTGAAGTATTGATTCCTATTTCCTAGGATGGATGATATAATGGATTGTTTGAGCGGAGCCAGATATTCTACAAAGCTAGATTTGAAGAGTGGATATTTTGAGATCACAATCAAAAAAGGAGATGAGTGGAAGAATGTATTTAAGACAAATGAAGGATTGTATGAGTGGTTGGTGATGCCTTTTGGATTAAATAATGCACTAAGTACTTTCATGAGATTGATGAATGAGTTATTGAAGAAATTCTTGGGTAAATTTATGATTTTTTATCTTGATAACATTTTGATTTTCAATAAGAGAAAGAAAGATCATTTGTTGCATCTGAGACAAGTATTAAAAAGCTTGCAGAGATTGAGGGAAGACAAATTGCTAATAAATATCAAGAAGTGTTCTTTCATGATGGAAGAGATGGTATATTTGGGATTTTTGATATCTAAAAAAGGATTAAAGATGGATCCTGAGAAAGTGAAATCTATTATTAAGTGGCCTAAACCTAAGAGTTTTGGAGAAGTCTGACCATTTCATGGATTGGCTAGTTTCTACTAAAATTTAATAAGGAAATTCAGTTCATTTTTTAATCCTTTGATTGAGGCAATGAGAGGAGATAGGAAAGAGTTCAAGTGGACACATAGAGCATATAAGAGTTTTGAGTTGTTGAAACAAAAGGTAACTGAACAACATGTGTTAGCTTTACCATGTTTTAATAAATTATTTCAAGTGGACTGTGATGCAAGTGGATATGCAATTGGAGTAGTGTTAATTCAAGAAGGAAGGTCTATTTCTTATTTCAATGAAAATTTGAATGATGTTAAGAGAATATATTTAGTTTATGATCAGGAATTCTATGCCATAGTTCAAGAATTTGAAGAAATGGAGACATTATTTGTTTCCTAAGGAGTTTTTTTTGTACATTGTTCATCAAGCATTGCAATATTTGAATATCCAAGGTAAATTGAATCAGATGCATATGAGATGGGTTTAATTATTGTAGAGTTATACATTTGTGTTGAAACATAGGAGTGGTAAATCAAATAAATTTGTTGATGCTTTGAACCTATAATCGTAGGTGTACCAATAGTTTTTGAATCATCCTTACCAAAAAATGAAAATACCTTTATTTGTTTGTGTAATTTGAAATCCAAGAAAGAATTTCATCTCACCTATATATAGACATCTCAAATTTCTTCTGCATCTCATCATAAAATTTGTCACTCAACTTGCCATTTCCACCAAAAATTATATCACCCACAAAGTCTTCAACAATCAAAATGTTATCATTAACAACTTTGAAGTACTAATTACTATCAGCAGTACCTTTATTGAAACCAGTCTTCAATAAATACTTATTTAACCTTTCATACAAGCTCTAGGGGCTTGTTTCAATTCATATAATACTTTCTTGATTCAGAAAACCATGTCATCTTTATCAGTCAAAGAAAAATCATCCAGCTGCTCAATGTATAGTTCCTCTTACAACTCTTCATTCAAGAATACAGACTTAACATCCATCTGATATACCTTGAAATTTTTGTAAGTAGCATATGCAAGAAACATTCTCACAGATTCAATTCTAGAAATAGGAGGAAAAGTCTCTTCAAAATCAATACCTTCCAATTAAGAATATCCCTTACAAACAAGTTTGACTTTGTTCTGAACCACTTCACCATCTTCATTCAATTTTTTCCTAAATACCCATTTAGTACCAATCACATTATTGTACATAGGTCTAGGAACAAGGATCCATGTCTTATTCTTTTCAATATATTCCAATTCTTCTTTCATGGCTTTAATATAACTTGAACATCTGTACATTCTTCATTAACAACCTTAGGCTCAATATTATAAATCAAACAAATTTCATTCCTAGCAATTCTTCATCTAGTCTGAACACCTTTGTTTCTATCACCAATAATCCGACCCTCTGAATGAACTTAGAAATCAAACAAATTTTATTCCTATAAATTCTTCCTATAGTCTAAACACCTTTGTTTCTATCACCAATAATATGATTCACTGAATGATTTAAATTTACATACCTTGGAGTCTTCGGATTTGTATTTTGAGTTGACTCTTGTGTTTCCAACTCTTCCTAATTTCCAACTTCTTCATTGTATTCTACTGATCCATTCTAAATCTGATTATGATTTTCTGCTTGCACAATCTGATTTTCTTCTTCATGATTTGATTCGTAACTGCAAGATCTAATTGGTTTCTAAAAAATTTCATCCACTTTCACATTAGCACTTTCAATCATTTTTCTCAATCTATGATTATAACATTTGTATTCCTTTCTCTTTGTAGAATAACCAAGAAATATTCCTTCACTTTTAGGATCATTTTTTCCTAAATCTTCACATCTCATAATGTAACATTTGAACTTGATTTAGTGTATAAACTATAGTGCCAAGAGCTTCTCTCCAATAAATCTGTGAAACGTTTCCTTCAATCATCATGGTTCTAGCAGTGTTTAGAATAGTTATTTTTATTTTCTCCTCAATTCCATTATGGTGTTGTGTCTGTGGAGCAAACATTAGTCTCTTTATCTCATGTTCTTCACAATAACCATTAAAATTTGTAGATGTAAACTCTCCACCTTTGTCATATCTCAGACATTTCAGGTTCATACATGTCTCAATCTCAACCATAGCTCTAAAAATCATGAATTTTTCAAATGCTTCATATTTTTTATTAAAAAATATAACCCACATCAACCTTGAATAATCATTAATGAACAGGATAAAGTATTTATCTCCATAATAACTTCTAGTTCTAGCAGGACCACATAAATCAGTATGCACCAAATCTAACAATCCACTAGAAGAATAGGTCTTACATTTAAAAGTAGATTTAGTTAGCTTACTCAAATGACACTCCTTACACATCACATTAGTAGGCTTCAAAAATTTAGATAAATCTCCCACTACATTTGTAGTGCTTATCTTCACAAATTTATTAAAGTTCACATGACAAAATCTCTTGTGCCACAATGAATTTTCATAGATCTAAGAAATTAAACATCTATTCACTGAATTGTTCAAGTGAAATACATTACCTATGGTCTTTGTACCTAATATAGTCTCAACTCTAGTGCTTCCAATGATTCTACACATTCCATTCTTAAATTCCAAGTGATAAAACTTATCAACTAATTGTCCAACAACATAATATTATTCCTTAAACCTTCAACATATAAAACATCATCAGTATTACTCTTTGTGTAAGTATAATTATCACTGAGAGGGGGGTGAATCAGTGATAATAAAAACAATGGATCATTTTTTTAAAGCCAACTAGATAATACAATTAAATTATGACAATTGAAATAAAGAGAGGGAGACAAGACCAACACATAATAGAATAACATAAGATATCTCCTGAGTGGAAAACCCTTCGGCTAAAAAAACACTTGAAATTGCCTCGCTGGTTTAATTTGAAGTCACTTTTACATTGCCTCACTAGCTTATACAATGTCTCACTGACAAATTCTATCTCACTGATAGTATTCTATGCCTCACTGGCCTTTATACACTTTTAAATTTCCTTACACAGAGATCATAAAATATGATTATCAACTAGGATCTACAATTCTATCATATACATCATTAAACACATTACATGTCTTTGTATTCAATAATGCATAAAAGACAATCATAGACCTTATGTCAATCAGGGATTTTTGTCAAACTGATTGTGCACAAATATTGTAAGATATAATGAATCAAAACCCCAATATCTCTTCTATGTCTGCATATTGAATCAATCAACTCTTCAAGTATATAGACATCTTCTCAAAACTGAACAACTGATCCAAACTGACTAAATACAACTGTTTGCAAATATCTTAACATACATTGAAGAATGTTTCCATGTCATCCATATATTTCAATGCATATGTATCTAATACATCAGTATAAGGATAACTTCATAACCTTTTGTGTTATGTGATTTAAATAAAAGCTTTATATGTCACCCTTGTAAAACTATTCAATGGTCTTTACAAAATAATATTCAAATTATTAACTGCATATCTTTGTTATATCAATGTATATAATCTGATCAGAAAAATAATATCAGTAACCTTTATGTTTGACAAAGTTTGAATGCATCAATAACTGAAAATGATAAATGTGCCTTTAACAATATCCTTTTACCTAGAACATCTCCATCATGTTTTCCTGTCATTGAATATAACCATGATCAAGTAAAAATGTACTACATACCAGTGCACCTATTTGTATAATGTCATGCTCTATTCAAATGAGTGCATCATACTGATAATACAAGGTACCATGGTAGCACAACATAAAACCTGACCCAATAAACCCTTAACCTAGAGTTTATGATCACACAAAACTATAATACAAATGTTATGATGACTATGAAAATTTTTTACTATTTATGCAAAGAGATTTGAATGAAAAGCTATACATTCAGAAATGAAAGCATAGAATGAACCATAAGCATTTAGATATGCATGCAAATGCAAACCCATAATAATTGACCGCAAAACCACCAATAATTGAATACAATGTGTGAGTTTCATATGTCATGAATATGCATGATTGAAGGCTAATAAACCCATAAAGAAATCACAAAAATAATAGTTACCCAACCTACTGAGACAAACCCGACATGGATTTTTTGAATAAATTAAAGATAACAAACACTAAACCCATTTTTTATGACATACGAAAGCAATAATCCCAACATAAAAGGACATTATCCCAAAAGACAAAGAAAATAATGATGTATGTATGTACCAAATAGAACATTATGCATGATGAACTCAAAAAGATTAAAAAAAAAAGAAGAAAAATTGAATACACTTGGTTAGATCTCGAATTGTAATCCCTGCAAGATCATGTGAATATTTGTGCTTTACAATGTCTCAAGTTCATTGTAACTTCTCAAACCTTCCTTTCAACTATCAACAACAGTGGCGGCCCTTCAACAATAGAAACCAAGAAACACAAACAAACTTGTAACTGTAAATGTTGTGCCCTCGGTTGTGATGCCCTAGCTTGATAGAGCTAGGGTTAACTTATTAATTAAGTTAACAAATGAAGTGGTAGCACTAAAAAATGGTGCTCAAAATACACCTCTCATTAATGCTCATAACTATCACTTTGATGTGACTTTTTCACATTATTTTAATCAAAATAAACTTTTTGCAAATATGAAGGAGTGGCTAGGTGCCAACCAAAAAGGCCCTAGTGACATAATTTTACTTATGCCATGGTCACATCTTGTGATCAAATATTTATAATTAAACACTTATAATATTCACCTTCAGTAATATGGAAATAATTTAAATACTGAATTATACTAAAATCATCAATGGCATTCACCTTCATTGCAATCATTGGTCATTACACTGAAACCATATATCACTGATAATATGAACAAGTACCAATGTTTATGTAGATATTTTCAGTATAAAATCAATACAAACCCATATATCAACTAAATACAATCATGTCAATCATATATCAAATGAGCCACTATCTATCAACAAGGGGCTATGATCATCTAGATTATTGTGTTTTGCATCAAGGACAATTAAAAACAAAGAAGAGGAGAAATAACCACCCCCTTTGTCCTTGGTGAGAAATACAATAATCTCTCCCCCTATTTGAACAAAGGACAAAAGAGAGAAACTACAATCAACTGAATAAATGAAACCACTTAACCATGATACTTGACAACAGTGGAAGAATATAAATGCCCAAAAATTGTGTTATATCAAATATGAAAAAACAAAATGTCTCACTGTAAAACCATGAAATCAACAGCTCAATCATTTGAACCATGGAATAAAAGATATCTAATCATGTTAATAAAATTGATTAAGATGTATATACTAAAGAATCTCCAATTAGAGATGATGTACATAAAATAATGTTTCTTCTGAAGTAATGCAAGACTGTGAAAAAATAAGCTCATACTGATCAAAGTACCATACCAATATCTTTTGTTGTTCAATATAAATATCTATGAACCAATGGATCAGTCAATAATATCTTTCTGAAGTAAAGCTCAAAAATCTATTTGGTATCAAGGCCAAAATATAGCAGTACTCAAAAATAATAACCATTATACCTGAATATATGAATGACCTTGTAATGAACAATAAATTTGCAACTGATCTGAAAAACTAAAAGAACGAGACATGTCTTAAAGTGATACAAATTTTAAGCTTGAATCAATAAGAGGGATGAATGAAGGAACAGATAAAGCTCCCACTCACTAAAATACTAAATTAATTATGTCAAGGAAGAGAGAGGAAGAAATCCAAGTTTCTCCATCAAATTTTCAAACACATCTTTTGATAGGTTTAGTAAATCTATTTGCGACTTGATCCTTTGTAGAAACATAATCTAAAAGAACTTCATTTTCTAAAACTTTTTCTTGAAGAAAATGATATCTTATATCAATTTTCTTTGTTCAAGAATATTGAACTGGATTTTTGGAGATGCATATAACACTTGTATTATCACAAAATAGATGTATAGGCTTAGGAACATGAACTTGAATGTCTTTAAAGGTTTGAGGCATCCAAATAACTTGAGTACAACTAGATAATGCTGCAATATACTCTGCTTCAACAGTAGACAAAGTGACATAATCTTTTTTTTCTATGCCAAGCAACTAATCTATTTCCAAGGAAGAAAGAACCTCCTGAAGTACTCCTTCTCTCTATAAGACAACCAGCCCAATCTGCATTAGTGTAGGCAGTAAGAGTGAAATCACCATGATGATGATACAAAAGACCAAAGTCTAGAGTGCCAAATATATATTTCTGAATTATTTTGATAGCATTTAAATGTGACAGTTTTGGCGATGAATTAAATTGTGAAACCAAACAGATAGCTTGCATAATATCAAGTCTAGTAACAGCTCAGTATAAGACACTACCAATCATAGATCTATAAAGTGTGTGATCAATGTCAGGTTTATCAGTATCCTTTTGAAGTTGGTGTACTAACTGACTTACATCCCTCCATTTGAAATTTCTATAATATTTCTTCTGCATATTTAGTTTGTGAAATAAAAATGTCTTTTTCAAGTTGACTTACTTGTAAACCCAAAAAGAAAGAAACTTCTCCTACCATAGACATCTCAAATTTTGATTTCATAATTTTTGGAAACTCGGAACATAATTATGTATCATTGATGCCAAAAATAATATCATCTATATAAACCACTACAACCAATATGTTTTCACCTTTAGTTTTGAAATACAAGTTACTATCTATGGCCCCTCTTGTGAAACCTTGTTCTCTTAGGTATGCATCTAATTTTGAATACCAAGCTCTTGGAGCTTATTTTAAACTATATATTGTTTTCTTAACCCTATAAACAAATGATTATTTACCTGCATGAATAAACCCTTCATGTTTTCCCCTATAAACATCTTGATAGGGAGCCTCCTTGGTAACCTTCTGAGTTTGCTTGGAACTCTTGTTAGGCCTCTCCTAGGACCTCTAGGGCTTCCTCAATCCACCCTCTACCACTTGGAAGAATCAATTCTTCTCTCCAACCA
>MU224644.1:549458-562585 GCA_018584345.1 Thuja plicata
ATATATATAATACATGTTGATTAATAATAATATATTATATATGTTATATTATTATTAATCATATGAAAATTTAATATTCAATATTAAATTATTAAATTATTCTTAATTAATAATTGATTGATGAAACATTATACGATTGATTAAATTATGATTAATAGGAAGAGGCATGTCCTTTCTTATAAATAATAATGAATAGACATGTCCCATGAAGGGACATGTCTCTCCTAGCCTCATTCCTAATATAAATGAAAGAGAGATTGTTGCATTTGGAAAACACATACAAAATAGAGTACTATTACATTTGCAGCTATCCTAAAACTTAACAAGTATAAATGTGAAGAGGGTTTTTTTTGTATAACATTTTTTCCTTTGTAGATGTAATTTCTAGCTTTAGTTCCTTTTGGATTATATCCTCGGGAGATTTAGGATCAAAGGCACTTACTAAGCCATAGATATATTTGTTTAATCCCTCAATAAATAGGTAGGAAATTATACTTTGAGATACTTTAGGTACCATAACTAAAATCTTTTGGATTTAGTGGCATGCTCTTATATGTTTCCATGTTGCCTTATTTTATTATGATCCTTAAATTACCACTTTTGGTATGTTTAATCTAACCTTTGGATAAATTTTTGTATGAATTCATCATATGTTTTTATATCTTGGTGGCCTTGGGTAATAATTTTTTGATGCCACCAATCATGGTTGTTCCTTCCAAGTGGTGTACGGAATATTTGATGGCATATTCCTTTGTCATGAGACTAAATGAGATTTAGGTGTCAATTTTTTGGACCCATGAACATGTTGTGACTTTCTTGGATCTATAAAAATTTGAAATAATTTATTTTATTTATACTTTATTTCAAATCCTTGTTGGATTGTTTTCATTTCTTACTAGAGACAAATCTCACTTTGAAATCACAATAACCTCTAAAAGAGACAATTCTGCTAAATTTGGAATCAATTCTTGAGTATGCTTCACAATTTAGTCAATATTATCCATGGTTGGAGTGTTTTCTTCAGCCTCTTCTATGTGTTTTTCCTAGGTAGGAAGCGACATCTTATGAGCCTAAGGTTTGATACCCTTGGCAAGCTATTTTTATTTTTGGAGTGGTTAGAGTTGATATCCCTCTCTTTGGCTTGGTTGCTCAAAAAACATTTAAGCTCAGATTTTGAATGACTTGGAGGAGAATTGGGTTATTATTTCATTTCTCTCATTTTGTTCCATGTGAGCTTGAGAATTTTTCTCCATTAAGATCCTCAATCTTTTGCCCATTATTTCTCTCATTATGTTGTTTTGTGTAAGATTGTTTGCAGACATAAATTTTCTCATTTATCTTTTTAAATAACTTTGATCCCTTTAGCTAGATTGCATCAAGTATCTTTCAAAGGATGGCAAGATGGATGCTCTCATACCAATTATAATGTCTCATATTAGGACTCTTACTCAAATTTTCATATAATTCCTAAGTGAAGTATGGATTATGCCTAGAGATGTAAATTATCAACTTAATATCTTGAGTATAAGTCTGCAACCAAATTAGTTATTAAAGATAAATATAAAATAATTCTATAATTTTAAAAATATTATTCTAATCATAATAATATTCATAATGTACATTTGGGATTCCCTTAAAGCTTTCCCCAATAACCTATCCACATTATGAAGCACCATGGGAGATCATATAAGGACCCTCGAACATGTTTATCAAGCCCAGAAGCATGTAATGACACCTAGCATTTGGAATCCAAACCCCACTTGGCATACCCACCTTATGCTACTTGCATTCCTCATATACCCTACCTCCAGTCCACTATGAAATGATAGATTGGATGGAAGTTTTAAGGAATCATTATATATACTCTATTATGCATAGACGTCATAATAACAAGAATAAAAATGTAGATAAATCTATATAATAGTTGCAATATGTGTTATCCATATATTTTTCTATTTCATATAGACAATAAATAACAGTTCTTCCTAATCAAATCTCAAGCCTTGTATAGCATACTTAAATTCTTTGAATTTAATAATAAGGAGACTGCTTGTCTTATTTGATCAAATTCTTATCTCTTCTCTTTGATGTCCCTACCTTGATTCTTTGGTTTTTTTTCCTTTATAGTTATCTATCAGGGGTGTAGGGTTATGAATTTTCTCACAACGATGACTTTTGGAAATAGAAGTGGATCCTTTTATCAATTGCATTCCTTAACCACTTCTTTATAATATTGCTAATTATTCTAACTAATTCTTAATTGTGACTTGGAGAAGATCGAATGTAACCAAGGAATAAAATAAAATTCTTTAAATTAAATCTTATGATATCAAGTCTGCAATATTTCTTACCATAAGAGATAGGCAATTGTAACATAGTAAAATTGTGAAGTCATACTCGTGTTAGAAAATTGTATACTTCGGTTTTGTTGTTCCTTTGATGTTAGATTGAGGCTATGACATATTTATACTTACAAAATTATATGTGAAAATATTAAATAATAACATAGTAAATTATTGTGGGTATCCAGACGAACCACATTTTTGAAGTCATTGGGGCATTTCAGGGCCTTTTTCTATCTTAGAGTCTCAGGTATAATAAAGTGTGGTTAGAAGGGGACTCGAATAATATTATAAATTGCATAAAAGGTTTGCATAAACCATTATGGACTATAGAGAATTGGATTACTAAGTCCAGATATATTATCTCTTCTTTCCATAAGTGTTATATCTCTCATTCTTTTAGGTAGGCCAACTCGGTGGCTAATTGGTTTGCTAACATGGGGGTTAAAAGAAACAAAGGTTGATTTGTCATATGCAGGACCCCTTGGATGTTAAGGTTAGCATGCTCTTAAGTCAGGATCATGTGACTTTTGTGAGAAATGGGAGCTATATTATTAATGATGACTACTAATGGGAGCTCTTGGTTGTGTGAATAACTCATCGGTTCATAATAGCAATTTAATCTCACAGAGATTGTAAACTTTTTTGAACCTCATTCTCCCTTTTTTCTATCTTTGTGTTATTCTTTCGAGCCCTACACTCGTTGATTTTCTAGATATGGTAGATGATTACGAGAGGATTGAGCCCATTAATTGTGAAATCCTCAAGACTCAACATAAGGTCTAGAACATTCTAAAGGGTGGTGGTTTAACTCCTTATCTTAAGTGCCTTGATGGCTGCGACCCAAGTGTTACAGAGATTTTTTCTCAGTCTTAGAAATATGGGTATGTTTTTTTGTTTGGGATTAATTTTTGCATTGACGAGAGCGTGGTTGTGGAGGACATTGGTCTATCAACAGAAGGCAAGAAATTGTATACGGTTTGCAAATATTATGACTGTGTCATTCATAAATTCCCCAAAATAGAAGAGGAATAGGAGAAGTTAGGGAAGAAAAAAGGAAATAATACAAGTTATGATATGTCCAATCTGATGAAGGTATGGATTCAGGTCCTTAAATTTCTTATAGATTACATTTATTTGGATGTTTGTTTCACTCATGCTTATAGGCACCATTTCATTCTGTTAAATCACTTCCTCCATAATGTTAAGGTTTCCTTTCCTTTCTTTCTTTGGTCGTCCCTTAAAGCTATTTTCAAACACCATGAGAATAATCTTGATAGAAACCCCATTCTCCATAAGGGTTTGTTTGTTCTCATTTATTAAAATTATAAAGCCCTTCCTTCTCCCTCCAATCCTATTTTTTATTCTGAGGGTGATGATACTTATGTTTGGGAGTCGAAGAATGATTCTAGTGATGAATAGGACATTGATTATGGGGAAGATGTGTATGAATCATCCTCTAAAGTGAATACTACTCCTAAGTCTAAAGCTAAATCTAGAAACAAAGGTAGAGGTAAAGACATAGACTTGGAGGAGGAGGAATTTGTCCCCTCTACTGAAATCAAAACCATCTGTAAGTCCACAAATTTGGTTGGTTTGTCTAGTAAGGGTAAGAATTACCCATCTAGGAAGAAATAGATCATTAAGGAGACTGCCTCTAGGCCCTCCCCTATTGATCTCAATGTTGTGTCTAAAGATTTTGTCTCCCTGCCCTTGTTGTTAGTACTATGGTCAAGATAAAGATTCTTGGGCTTGAAAAAGGTAAGGATATGGAAAATGATGAAGGTCGAGATAAGGAAATTTAGGTGGAGATCCTTGTGGCTCCTTCCCCTATTGTTGGTGTTGCTCAGTCTCATGAGGTTTCTCATAGTGGTGATAATGTTGCTTCCTCATTGGATCTGAGGCCTAATTCCCTCCATTTCAAACCTGATAGGGAGGATTACTATGATATGCTAGGTATTGCGAGGGAGAACACCATTAACTCTTTTACCCTCTTCAAATGGATCCTCAATGAGAGTAAAGAGCTGAAGATCAAACAAAGATCCCTTGGTAGAAAGTTGGATGTGCTCTATAATTTTTTTGTTGACGTTACTTTAGGGTTTGATGGTGCTCTGTTTCATAATGTGTGGACTATTCATGAGAAGAACACTATGGTGGATTTTTTGAAGAAGATGGTGTCTATCCTGGAGAAGGTGAAAAGTGACTAGGAGAAGAATTTGTCGAGCATTGAGGACAAGGTCAACAATGGAAAGGAATTTCTCCATACTGTGCTCAACTAGAGCCATAAAATCATTACAATTACTTCAGAGTCCATAAATAGTCTGGTTGAGAGTCTTGAGAAGAGGTAGCTCGAGAAATAGGTTATCCAGTTAGATTGGGATAAGGACCAAGAGGCCTCAGACCCAAGCAAAGGGACTACAAGCAACCTGAAGAGGAAGTCTGAGAACATCTTAATGAAATGAAATGACCTAAACAAGGTTGTGTAGGAGATGTCCAAGCTCGAAGTGGAGGTCTCTAAGGTTCTTAAGAAACATGGTTGATTTGTTTATTTTCCTAGTTTTTTTTTTCTTTTTTGTTCTTTGTTTTATTGTTTTACTGGTGTTTGGCTACCTTTTTCTGTCTATCTCATGGGTAGCTTGTTTTTTGTTGGACCTATTTTGTCTCTTCATTCTGGTTGGTGTGTAATGCATAACTTGTAGTCTCTTTTTATTAAATGGTTTTGGGTCCCTTAGAAACCTGCTTTTACCGTGATAAAAATATAGTAAATTATTCACAAAAATAGTAAATTTTATAGGCAACAATACAATAAGAAATTGAGCATACACTTGGATACCTTTATGAGCCTAGAAGTCTCTCCTTACCTCTTTGTTAGATAGTTCTTATGGATTCAATACTCTTCACTCTGTAAGTGCAACTTATCTTTATAGTACAAGAACCTCTTACAGTTCTAATAGTTTTATTATTAGTAATCTTAACATCAATTTTTTTTACGTACTAAGATAAAGTGTAGTAATTATATCTAGAAATAGGAAATAAATCATAGAGAATTTTTTAAAAACATATAATATGTGCATTATTCTATGGTATATGCATACAAGTCCTAAAGCATATATTTTATAATATGTACATGTCATGCCTTGCATAATATATAATAAATACATGTTATATGATGTATATTATTTATGGCTTGTAAAAGACCTATATTATGTGTTGTCTTCACACATGTAGTGTCACAGTTTAAACACTTCGCTAGAGAAGTGATCACCAAGGTTCAAAACCCCTGATGGATCATTGTACTCACAAGATTTATACCTTTTCTAGGTTATTTAACTCATGGGTTTGAATAAGTGTAGTGTGGGTATGAGGCCCCCGTCTACAACCTCATCAATTCATAGCTCCAAGTCAAAAACATTTCACATGGAATTGAAGGGTGTGTCATGCTAGCATCATGAATCACATTAAAAAGTTTACCAGATGTTAATGTTTTTAAAAAAGTACTCATTACATGCTTTATAATGCATAAGGTTTATTGCTTGAAAAAGACACACATCATAACAAATACACATACAGGCCATAAGCATTTTTAATCTATTGAATACAATTTTTTATGATGCTACCTAATTAGACATAGAATAAAGGTTAAACATGTCCTTTACTACTAGTTTATATTAGCAACATTAAACAATGAATTTAAATTTCAACCTAATCAACTTTCCATGCTTGTAACAAAATTTTATAAAACTAACGTCATTTTTTAGATTTCTAGCTATCTAATTTTTTTATTATTTCAAAAAATTTAAATTTTTTACTTTTATTCTCAAATTCTACACTTCATTCTATACGCATTGAAAAAAATTACATTTTCATTTAATTTTGTGATGTTATCTGATATGCACACTCAATAGTGTAATTTTTGAGATTAATCCACTCTAGAAAAATCATAATTTTTAAAATACACAACTTGTAGTACTCATCTTTAACTATATTTCTATCAAAAAATACCAATTAAAATAAGAAAATAGGGGCACACCTGAGACACTATGTTATATTTCCAAACTTTATAATATTCTTCCCAAGATTGATCATTAATTTATCATTCAATAATTAATCACCTCTAATTTACCAGATCATTACATTTATTATTAAAATCAATCTTATTAATCATTAATATTATCATCATATTTATAATTTTTAAAATAAATATTATCATTTACCACGTCATTTATCATTTATTATCACTATTTTCATTACCCATTTAACTATTAAAATAAATAATATTTAAGCATTTAATTAATGATTTTAATTATCTATTTTAAAGAAATAAATGAAAATTTTAATTATGATCTCACTAGTTAACTTCATCTTCTAATACAAACGTATTCTCGCTTATCAATATTATTACCTTCATATAAGCTTGAACGAATAATTATCTATGAAGAGTTGACTTATTTTCTCCACTATCTTTATTTGATACAACAATTAGTTTAGTTAATTCAAAGTCTTTAATCTTATCGTTATCCTCCAACTATTCTCTTTAAAATATATATATATAAATACATTATCCTCTCATCATTTTAAATAATCAATTTAAATTATACAATTTTAATCTATCATATTCTATTCTCATAATCTATAGTGAACTATTATGCTAATTAGCATCCACATCTATTCATGAGCAAGTCATTGTAGCAAGCTTGGTCTATCATTTTCTTGAAGTTGGAATATTTTATTATTTCTTGTTGTTTTTAGTATTTTATTAACTTATTTTAAAGTATACACATCATTATAGTGAACCCAATGTGAGGATGCCAACCCACTAACTAATTATGTTGCGTGGGAGTTTCACATGCTAACCCGCTCACTAATTATGTTGCATGGAATTTTTTTTGGGTGTTTCTTCTTTTGCATGTTCCTTGTATTTAATGTTGATTTGGAGATCAACATTTTTAGAAAGCTCTTGGTTTGAAATGGATACTCTTATATGCTACTAGTATACATACTTTATAGTTTATAATATATACACATATTTGCCCCTACTTTATATATAATATTGAAAGTATATACACTACTATGGTCGCTACAATATAAACACAAAAATATATGACTATAATTTCATTGTTTTGTGTAATATACTCATTCTTTGAAATATATAATGATATTTTGAATAGTATTCAACATATACTCATAAAATTTATATTCCATGATGATATACACATAACTATCCACAATTAGAAGTGAGTACATATATGTATATCTGAGATTGAAATATACCTTCACATGTCAATTTTGCTATTCAATAAATTAGTGTCTTTTAATCTTGAAGAAGTGAGTGATGAAGAAGTGAGTGATGAAGCTCTTCTCTCGCACACTTGCATATCTTAAAAATTATAAACACCACTTCTTTAAATTTTCTTTGTAAGAGGTTGACCTTGGATTTTATCACCAAGGCAGCTATCTCAACTATAGTGTTTTAGTGGAGTAGTAAGAGACGGGGTGAATCAAAAGACGTGTCTCTTAGATTTTTATTTCTTTCAGGATAAGTTCTTAAGAAATTTATACCTTTTGTAAGTGAAAGAGAAGGATGTGTTACCTTTTTCTCTCAACTATTTAGCATTATTTCACTTTTGATTTCATGGATTAAACCTCACGTGTCCACATGATATATCAATGATTCATGTAGATTCTTTTATAGCCTAACTTAAGACCTTCAATTTTTCTTCCTTGTGGTCTATTAATTACTTTTAGACCCGAGAAATTACTCATGACATTATTTCAAGATAAATTTGGGTAGTGGTTGACCTTGGATTTTATCACCAAGGCAGCTATCTCAACTATAGCATTTTAGTGGAGTAGAAAGAGACAGGGTGAATCAAAAGACGTGTCTCTTAGATTTTTATTTCTTTCAGGATAAGTTCTTAAGAAATTTATACCTTTTGTAAGTGAAAGATAAGGATGTGTTACCTTTTTCTCTCAACCATTTAGCATTATTTCACTTTTGATTTCATGGATTAAACCTCACATGTCTGTGTGATATATCAATGATTCACGTAGATTCTTTTATAGCCTAACTTAAGACCTTCAATTTTTTTTCCTTGTGGTCTATTAATTATTTTTAGAACCGATAAATTACTCATGACATTATTTCAAGATAAATTTGGGTAGTGGTTTAATCTCTATGGTAAAGGATACATAGGCAGTACATGAATTCTCATGTCTAGTTATCCATCACTTGATAAATAACATATTTGTAAGGTTTGAGACTTGCACCTAAATAATTTTTAAATTTTCGTGTCTTTTCTTTTACCCTTTGCTAGATTATAACCTCCCCACTTTAAGCCAAAGGCATATTTTATCCTTTTGTGCCATATTTTTTTAATCTCTCTATATTTTTCTTAGCTTAATTTTCAAAAACTAAAAACTAAGAAATCTTTTAAAAACCTATAAACTTTTAAATTTTCAGTATTCTCATGGTAACAAGGAAAGAAATAGAAAAGACGTGTTGGGTTATACACTCTTGTCGTATTTGTGGTTTGAGAAATCATTCTAAAAATATGTACTGAAATAGGGAGTACAAGAAAAAAATTATGACATGTCAAATGCAATGCAAATGAATTGTGATAGGAGTTATGGATCAATTGGAAAAGATTACAAATATGTTCAAAAGATTGTAGAAGTTGAATATATCTTTTATTTATGTAAGGTTTGTTGGCATAAAATACATATCAAGGTCATTAACAATCTCCTACTTATATCTCTTAATCTCCCCTTGTTTCTTTTGAGCATTATTACTTTTAACTATTTTCAGTTTGTTAATTCAGAATCTTCATATTTATACTTTTGTTAATATAAAAAAACTCCCTATAAACTCTTTGTTACTTGATGGGCTTGATCTCCTAACCCTATATTTATATTTTGATGAATAAATTTTTTATTCAATTATGTAACAAATTAAAGTCATCCCCCTTAACCTAATGAGACCCAAGTTTAAATTTTCTTTAATGGTGGGAGTCTGAGGACGCTCACTGTCAACCCCTAATTTGAAAAGACAAATAAAAACTTGTCGAGAAGCGAACAAGATCGATCAATGTTGGGGGTCAACCCCTAATTTGGGACGACTTATACAAACTCTTTCCAATTTTCTTAAACATTAATATGTCGATGAACATTGAAAATACTCTTCATTCAACAGAAACAGCTAAAAAAAGCGTGCAATATCACTTCTTTCGCTTACCACTTATTTGAATGCTACTGCATGGGTATATACTATATACTGTAATAATAAAACGATTATAAATTTCAAGTTTTAAATTTAAATCTGTAAACGATTTTATGATCTGCATGCATTACAGTGCTCTATTGACAGCCTTTTAAGGTCTAAATGACAGTGATATAATGCCTTGTTTCCTCTGTTATAATACCTATGTTCCATCTTCTTGCACATAGCATGGATTTGTGAATCTCACAATGCAATCTGCAGTTTAGTGAAGTGGGAATTTAGATATCAGTGAGGACAATGCATTTCTACAGAGAAAAAACTTCCATGAAAATAGCAGAGAAGAAATGGGGATTAAATAGAAATCTTAGAAATGAGAATAATAGGACATATATGGTATAAACAAAAATTATCTGCTATGCGTGTTAGTTAACTCAAATAAAAATGTTTTCATCGGCTTCAAGTCAAGAATTCTTACCATTTTTCACCATCTTGTTCGAGAAAACCCTAAAGATGTTGCAAACCACTTTCAGATGCACGCAGCTTGCAACAGTGCAATAGCATTTATATCAGCTAGTGAAAATCATGCTCATTGGATCGTGCCAATCTACGGCTTCTCAAAGGAATCAGCAGTTTTTCTCTCTCAATCTTCGCTGCAATGCTTAAATTAGATGGTTGCATGGGTATTTATAGAGAGCCAAAAACATTAAAAAAAATCTGTGAAGAGATTTCTTCTCATAGTATTTGGGGACCAATGAATTGGGTGGCGGGCCACAGCACTAAAAGTTGAATGTCATTCTCAGCGCACATCTTTTTCCTATTTTTTTATTCAATGACATAAATGGAGCGTCAGAGACTTTAATAACAATAGGTTTTCTTGAACTTCTCCTGATTTTTTTTAATAAATCAATTATATGACCTAGGTAAGCCATTGTTTACAGTCAAGAGTGCAATCATGTGGTTAATCTTTCAATTTATTTGTTTAATTAGTAGTGTTTAAATTAGAGGTAAGACATCTGAATTATTATGGTATGTATATAGTATATTTGCATATGAACATGTGAAGTTATTCTAGATCATGGCTGAAAACTTAATTCTTAAATTCGTGAAAGTTGATTGTATTAAAATAAGTAAAATAGAAAAATATATTGTTATAAAGATACCTAATTCACATTCTAACAATCTATTCAAACCTTATCACACCCGGTATAAGAAAGATTTTTAATTTTCATAAACTTATATCATAGCTGGGTTAGAGATTACAGGGAGAATTTAAATTAGAGATAAGACATCTGAATTAGTATGAAATTAATGTAATATATTTACACATTAATTTCTAGAGTTTATATAAACCGTGGCTGAAATCTAATTCTTGGATTTGAGATTTTAGGGAGTCAAAGAGATGGGTGATTGCATGATTGATTTCTCACAAGAGGAAAGACTTTATGCTTTTCCCAGCCAAGTTCCATTTGAAAATTTGTGCGCAGTAAGTACGTTTTCAAGTAGATGAAGAAGTTAAATAACATTCTGTATTATGTTTGGGGTGTCCATGTCGGTAAGGCACAGTAGTGGGGGAGGTGTCACTCATTGGGACGAGAGAGAAAATAACGTGGGCATCCAATTTCTATCTTTTGTTCTGACATTGAAGACAGTGGATGTTAATTCCTAGGACTAATGCCAATTAGGTATGGAGAAAGTAAATAGCGACTCTGATGGCATAGCACTTCAGTTTCAAATGCTTTGATTTCACATCATCTTTATATTGTTATTCTTTTCTGCAAGAGCACCATTTATGATTAGTTATGTTACAAACTAAAGTACAAAACGTACAAAACGCCCACCTCTCATCTATTTCATGCTTTGAAATTACATTGATATTTGATAAATCAAATTGAGACTTTCTTTTTATTTTGAATATCATATTATCCTTCAGGTTAGGAGTATATGTTTTTTTATATTTAGTGTGAGTTCTCTTTGTTGCTTATGATTATGGTTGTTCTTATTTTCCTTTATGTGACTTCAAACACCATTAATTGAGTTGTCAATATTGGTGTTGAAAGGTTTTGATAGCATATGAGAATAGCTCTACAATTAAAGCATCATAAGAAGTTTGTTTCCAAAGTCTTTTCATACAGATATGTCATCTAAAACACTTCTAGATGCGGTTCTCTTCCATTTGAGAATTGAATAGTGCTTGTTAGTGACTTGAAATTTGTTACCTTAATTAATAATTTTGTGAAGGTTCCCCATAAAAACACACTTAAAGAATAGACAGCCAAGGATTGCGCCCCACCTAGAGTATACATTGGTATTGTCCAAAACCTTACAAATGGGGCTTTCTTTCTTGTTTTTATCAAGCCTAGTCACATAGAGTCTATTTTCAAACATGGATTTTAGTGTTTCTATGTCTTTACTCATTTTCACCCTTTGGACATGAGATTTTTTCATCTCAAAATAGAGAAAAATTGTGGCTATGTTTGGATGGAGTTTCTTGGCTTGCCTATTCTCATGCTAGAATGTTCTATCCAAAATAAAAAGCTTGCTAGACAATGTCATTTTCATTGAGCTAGATGATTTCCTCAACTCATTCATAAAAATATGTTTATATCAAAATTGATCTCTCCAAGGGCTTGAAGGAGATTGCTGAAATACATATTTAACAAATGAGACACGTGCAATATATGTTATTTATATCAACTTGCTCAACAACTATTTCATATAGATCAATATATTAATCATAACATCGAAGAGTGTCCCTTGTCATAATAAGCGTGTTCCTTATCTTGTTAATGATACTCCTCCCAAAAAGAAGAGGTATGTCACGAGATTTGAGTGCAAAAATAATCGTAATGCTATGAATGGTGTTGTAATACTCAAAATATTCATCAATGATGGAGGTGAGCTACCTAAAACTAAGGCAACACTCCTTTGAAACATTAATTTCACATATATGTTATCTTCTAAGAGAAAAGTTTGTATTCATTGTCTAACGCCTCTCCTTAGTGGTCCAACATCACTAATAAGTCAACTTAATAGTTTCAATAATTCTTTGATAATGAATTCTTACAAAATTTATGTTATCTTGGACAAGCTAGATAGAAAGGATATGACGCTTGACTCTTGTTGATATTTTTTTCTCTTATTATGTTCAAGGTCTAATAGACCTCACAAAAAAAATTGTAGACAATAAACTCAATGGATACTTATACTACTAGAAAATACTTATTTGCAGGGTGTAAATTTCAAAAAAAATTCCTTTCAATTCATATTACATAATTTGAAAAGAAATTCATTTTTCTATAGCAATCATGATGTATAGCTTCAATATTCCATGTTGCCAAGAGTTTTAGTTCTATTTTTTAAGGGTCATAAAAAGGGGATGAATTGAATAGTCCATTATTAACTATGATAGAATCCTCTAATGAATCAAAATTCAAAACTAAACTTATAAAAATATATACATGATTGTGGCCACCCCTGCCCCTGCCCCACACCCCCCCCCAAAAAAAAAAATAAATAAATAAATCATTGAATTGAAATACCTTGTATCAAACTATATTCTTAACACTTTA